>JANAVB010030206.1:0-48828 GCA_029216955.1 Iris pallida | reverse complement strand
TTAAATTCAAAGAAAATCTACCATTACCTTAATCTCCTTGAATTTTAATTTCTCAAACAAACAGTTTATATCCTCCTCCTAGCCATTTTGTAACTACGAAACTCCGAGGACTTCTACCACCTTTGGTCACTCTACTCGTCAAATCTCATGTCACTAAAATTTTAAAATCATCCAACTTGCTAAAATTGTTACCAATATATATCTACTTCTTATGGCCACTATAATCCTCTCCTACTATCAAACCACCCAAAATCTAACAAGCAACAGCTTTATACAAGTAGCTAAGAATTATTGGTAAATTCCAATAAGCATGACCATTCCGCTCTGAGATAGGAAGGACAGGAATATAAGAAAAAATCTCGAGGCGGTTATGAAGTTTCCATAGCGGTAGGGAGTATCCAATGATACAGATAGAAAGAAAGTTTATGAGCCATTGACCTATTTTGCTAGATTGGGCTACTCTAGTCCAATCACTTGCTAAGTCAAAGAACCCTTCGTTTCTTAGGGGGGCTTGCAATCCGTGCAATACAGAAGTTTTGTTCTCAAAATTCTGAACAGGTTCCACAATAGAACAGAATTGAAAATTGAGATTGTGATCTTTTTTGTGGTTATTTAAACACACAAACAAGGGTTTAAATGCAATACAAGATCGTATCGCGACTTCCAAGTGGAGTAGTAATGGTCACGAATGATCCCTCATTCTAAGAGGTGGAGACTATATAATAGGTTTAGGGACCTATTTCAAGTAGTCCGGTTTTAAAGTCCAACTATGGTGGTATGCATGGATGGGTTTTACTGGGTCTTAATGGGTTCCCTAATTGGCATCAATCGTCTGTTGGATGAACCTTGAACTTCAATCTATATGGGCTAGACAAGATCCCTATGATAAAACTATTTCTACTAGGTTAGGGTCACCTAGAATAGGTTTTCACTCGAGTGGTTGAGCTAGTTGCTAGTCAGGTTGGTTAGCTAGGTCCTAAAGCTCCAAAATGCGCCTTCCGTGACTTTTGTGTTTAATTAGCACGAGAAGGCACAATTGAGTGGCATACTGGTGACATATGCGTAGTGGCTTCGAGTCGATCACAACCATATATTGGGTCGAAAGATTCGAGTCGAGGTTGAGTCTCTATTTGTAGTCGAGAAGTTTACCGGTACTATGGTAAGGGTTATAGTTAGTCCTTTTTACCTGAAAGTCGTACCTAAAATAGAGTACAAGGGGACGGGTTTGAGTGGGACATGATATACCTAGATGAAGGTGGACTCGTCTAGATCTTGCATATAAAATTTGTTGGAAGGTAACAGCTGGTCTTGTACTCCGAATATTAATGACACGGCCGGTGACACAAAATGATCTAATGGAAAGTGGGAGTCCATGAGACACTAATTATCATTCTAATGAAAAATTATAATCATCGGTAATCTCGTATATCCAAAAATTTAGAAGGCTTACAGTCTACCTACCTTAGATATAGGACATGGTCTTAGGAATATTGAGGTTAGAAAAAATTTCAAAATCAGGATGTTGTACCCCGACTCTTGTTAATAAAGATTAAGGCACGGCGTAACGGAATACCGTAGATATAGGTCAACTCAAGGATCGTTCCTCAATAATTGGAACATAAGTGTGTACAATTACACACGGTCGATAAAATAGAATGACCTACTCGTACCGTATAAAGAGTTATCGATGGGGTAACCAACTCTAAGGACATCATAAAAAGATTTCTAACAAGAGTCGTAAATTTCTATTGGGGTCAAACCTGCTAGACTATTGTCACAAGGGTTCTAGTTAAAGCAAGCTGCAAGCAAATAATTAGAGATCATGCCATTTGGTTCTTGAGAATAGATAGTCTCCAAGGTCGGCATTTTGACTAAGGGTAAAACCCTAATCATTCTCAAGTTCAGATGGCTAAAAGGCCCCAATAGCCGTTTGGGGGTCGGGAGAAGAATGAGTAACTCAAGGCAAGGTTCTAGTCACGGATGGCTGATGGCAACTACACTTGGGTATACAACTATCATAGCCATGGGGGATACTCTGCATCTCTCTACCAATCATGAGCTTCCGTCTTCCAAATCAGTGGAAGAAAAAAAACAATAAAGAGTTCAAGAAGGATGTTACTGAGTACAATTTCATGATTTAAAGCGAATGTGTAATTCAAGAGAAATTGTCAATGCAGTCGCAGATGAGATCCTAGATATCTCTGTATCTCAATCCACGTAGGTAATTAAATGAAAAGCGAACCAAGTACACTACGGTTGATCAGACCCTAATACATTGATTCTGCTTAGACAATATGTAATTAGTAGGCATCCCCACTAAACATATGTCTTAAATCAAGCTCGATAAAAGAGTAAGCTTGCAAAACTAGGCTGTAATAGCAGCATTGGTCAAGATAGTCAAAATACAAGTATGCAAGATTTTTGAAAGGAGGCACAGTTAGTTCGAGGTTTTGAGAAAAAACCCTATCTGGTGTTCTTGCTTATTCGGTCATCCTACTATCTTCTTATTGACAAAGACTTGGTCGACTAATGGGTTATGGATATCTAAATTCTATATTCTCGGTAAAACCTATTAGTGTCAGTCAATTATCTCGCCAATAGATCACAAGGACCATAGAATACTAGGTTGGGGGACACGCTACCCAACTCACAGAACTTTCACTGGTATTGGTTTTGGATCTTTTGGTACATACATGGCATTGTCCTATCCTCCACAGTATCGTAAACTTGTAATCACGTCTAAAATCATTTCACCCAGAATTATGCCCCACCCGTATACTCTGGCCGTGGTAAACCCTTGGTTCCATGATTCAGACGTGATATGCTATCAGATACTCTGTCTTATGTTGACACAAGGTCAAAAGAGGTCAACAAGGATATAGTTTTAGTAATTATCCATAACCTACAATTCTTCGAAAGGATTTCAATTCTATGGGTTGTGCCTCGCCAGTGCGCTGCGGCTGCAGTGAACCCACATTCTCTACTCTCAAATAATTGACGACAGTGCGCTGTGTCTAACCATTATTAGTTAACTAACATTCCTTTAACTATATCCTTAAAAATCATGAGCTTCTAGAGATTCAAACATGTTGACTATGAAATAAAACATAAGTATTTGTCCTATCAGTCACCACTTCGAATGAAAGATCGAACATGGAGGAAATAACTGAAGACAAAAGGAATACAAATATTTTAGTATCCATTTTCATGTGTATTCAAACCATGGAGGAAAAATCTTGAATCAAAACTAACTCGAGGTCTGTATATGGATAATTAATCAGAAATATGTAATAATAATTCTTAGGGCAATATAGGAGCTAAACATGCAATTTGGGATAAGATGTGAGGATGATATCTAAAAAGGCAAATAGAAGGAATTGCACAATTTATCAAGGTTAGATCATTACTTCTATGAAGTCCTGTCTCACCAAGTGAATAATCTATCCAAATTAGATTATATCGTCATATCAAGAGATAATGTACCTATGGGGATCTGACAAACTATCAAAATTATTAACCTTCATCTAAATGGCATGGCCTAGACTACCCATCGGTAAATTTGTATAAGGGACTCCTAGTCCTAGCCATTCTCTTAAATTAAATTAATCCCTAATTCGTGAATGAGCATTTCCTAGTCGCAGACTCGCAATAGTACAACTAACTTAAGTACTATCACGAGTTCGCATGATTTGTGAAATCAGACCTGCATGGGCCACCACAAAAACTTGTAACGACCCGCACCCGTTTTTTTTAAAAATGGATACGAGACGTGTCCAAGCCAGCCTACGCCGCAGTGTCGGTGGCAGAACGCTGTCACGGCTATGAAGATCAAAATTACAAATAATGCTCATTCACATAATTAATTTAATTACAATGATCACAAGTTTTACATTTGTAGAAAAAATGTAAACTTGTACAAATAAATAAATGACTATAACTCAACTATCTAGCTAGTCTCTAGGCTTTTGTCTGCAAGTATTCTCGTATCTCCCATGCTAAGTAAATTCGGCTAACCTAAAAAAATATTGGTTTCCAGTCAGGAATGGAACGAGCACAATACACTGAATGCAATTTCAAATAAAGAAAATGACTATACAACAGAGGTTAGACATCAATTACATGTTTTTGAAAATAAACGGGAAATACGGAAAACCAATAGCAAATAAATAGACACAAAATACTTTCCCAACTGTTAGAAGTACCTTTGATATGTGATCGGTCTCGGGACAATTATGCGACACTGTCTACACGGTCTAAAGTTACACGGTCTACAGTTACACGGTCTACAGAAAATATTACAAAAAGTAACACTGTCAACAAAATAATAATCACGAACTACACAGTTTAAATGCAATAATAATCACGGTCTATACTGTCTACTTTGCAATAAATAAATCAATGTCTATACTGTCTACTTTATAATAAATAAATCACTGTCTACACTGCTACAAGAAATAAATGTAATAATAAACACGGTCTACACTGTCTAAGGTCAGATCACACATCCTCGGTACTAATCATTTCCGACTCAATAATTTATAATAGAAATAATCAACATAACCAATGGCCAATCAATAAAATATAGTAAAAATCGAAATGCAGACAATAAACTGTACAAGCCAGTGGTCCTGTGCTGGTATACCCGATAATCTAAACCACTCAGAATGCCACAATAGTCAAAACTCATACAACAGTCCCCGAAAGCTGAAATAAACATTACCAATGTTCTTAGAATAGTCAAAATAGCTAGGATCACCTGTCCTTAAGTCCAATTCTGGACACAGGAGCAAAACGATAATTTTGGGCCAAAACGGTGTCCCGTTGGATCCGCTTTACACCGAAAAACGTGCAAGAGTCAACGGTCTCTAAATTCGTCAAACTATATGTCTACGAATCTAGTTTTCCGATACGAACCCAACCGTATGTCCAGAGTTGGATTCCGGCAGGCCGTGCACAAAATTGCCCGTTGAGTTGGACGTGGGGCCCGCAAAACGACGATCCACTCAATTGTCTCAGAATCGGACCAAACTTGGCATAGGACCAAAACAATAATACGGTCCTGCTGGCGCAAGTTTCGTCTCGATCTGACGAGCGTGCACGAAGTAATTGGAAAACTTGCAGAGAGGTCGATACGGTGAATTTCGACGGATACGCATCAAATTCGTCATGCACACGCGACCAATTTGAATTCCGTCAAAGCCCACACGACCATGATGCCGTTACGCACCTTTCGATGCCTTCGGTTCGTGACCACGTCGTCCAGATTGGCGGGACGCACGTCGTATCGGACAAAATTTCTAGTTTTTAAAACTGTTTAACGTAGATTTTTTCTGATTTTCAAATACAAAAACTTAAACTATATTTAATAAAAACATAAACTAAAAGAATTTTTCAAACTTTGATAGGTTGTCTACAATTTTTTAGATGGATTTCAATAATTCTTTCGGGGTTGGCAGCAATTCGCCTTCCAAACAGTGCCCTCCATCTAGTTAATACTGTCAGAAAATCGAGATTTTTCACAATTTTCGCAGGTTATTTTCTAACAATTTAGCGCAGGTAAACTAAAACTATTTAATTGATGTCGGAGGGGTTAGGTTGGCTTCGTACCTCAACAAATGGTGTGCAAAACGATCGATCTTCGAGAGAGAAAGATGACCGAGAAATCAGCCTCCGACTGCTGCTGCTGTAACTTGCTCTGTTTATGCGCACCGGCGGCCCTGGCCGTGCTGGCGACCGTGAAGGGTGGTGCACGTCGGGTGGAGGCCGCGCACGCTCAAGGGCGACGCTGGATCAGCCGCGAGGGGTTAGGGTTTGGTTTCGACTTCTCGATCTCGTTTTTATGTTCTATATCAATTTATTCATTTCCTCAGGATCGGTGGCTTGCTCGGCTGTAACATATGGGAAGTTCGGGTTGGCAACTATGGTTGGGGCTCTCTGGTTGCTGGGTTGTTAGCAGCTCCTGTGGGCTGCGGGTTGTTGAGTTCAACAGTAAGGAAAGGTAGCTCGACCTTGTGAGACCCGACCCATGGGCTAGGAGCTTTGGTGCTATAGTCCACTGTTCTCCTTGCGGGAACATTGTGACATATGCTTAGCCTATTGTATATATATTTCTATATATGTATACTTCTATATATTTGATACATACATGCCATTGAATATATATATATATAATATTATATATATAATATATATATATATATATAATATATAATATATATATATATATTTCTATTTAGCCTAATACATATATTTCTTATGAATACATTTCCATATATATTATTTATTTATATCTATTTATCTAGAACTATATATATATATATAATATATATATATATATACGTACATTTACATATACGAATATTTATATATACACATACATGTTACATTCAAACCTAAAGAATAAAATATGCTAGATACAATTTATAATAGAAATGCCATATACTTAAGTCTGTATACTAAAATTCACATAAATCAAATACAATAATATTTTATATAAAAGCCTATTTTGCCATATACCATCAATACGCTTATATATATATATATATATTATATATATTATATATATATATATAATATATATATATATATATATATATATATAATATATATATATATATATATATTTTATACAAGTAATATAACCTAGCTAATTCCTATAAAGTCCAACAATTTGCTAAGGACAATATTTACTATTATCAACAAAACATTATTTAGTATTAAGAACTTAAATATACATAAATACAACCACCTTGTGAACTCGGCTATTGGGTCACTAAATTAGAATAGTGATACGACATACGACTAGATGGACGCCTTTGGTCTCACTACGAGCCTACACGGGATTGGGTTGGGGTCGGGTCAGTTTGGTGCGACTGAGTCTTCTAAAATCAATAATCTAATATTAAATAATTAAAACGTCTTTAGAGGTTAAGTCGCAACTTGACCTGATTTTCTAGTTTGGGCATCACTATGGCTCGGCCTTCCTGACATGGCTAATACACTAGTCAAAGCACGTCACTACACTATCCGTGCCACGATTTCTAGTCACCTTGTACTCCAATTTCTAATAATGGCTAAAAAATCTTTTACCGTAATAATTAACTAAATAAAATTTATAAAAATCACAAATCACCATTTAATTCAAAATAACAATAAAATATTATCGAAATTTCGGAAAGAGGGGTTACAAGTCGGCAGTCCGACGCTGCTGCTGCTGATGAGACTCCAGAATCCTCTCTACGAAGGAGAATAGATGAGCAGCATCTACCATCCTCGCAGGTGGAGGCTGCTACAGCGAAAGGATCTTAGGAATCACCAGGCTCTGCTCATAATGGTGGAGGTGCTCCTCCGAATTGCTGAAACACCCACCCAGCTGGCATAACTAGGGTTGCGGTACCGGGAGCTGGCTGCTGAGGACGAGAGGTGGCAGACCTCTAATCAGCATCCCCCAGTCCGGGTAATGCGATCTCGTCTTGACCATCCTGTAGACACAGATCAAATAAGAAAAAAAATTTCTGAGAATGAGTCGAAATATCAAGGGAGGACAATTTATATTCAAAGGAAGACAATAAGCAGCAAGTGTAGAAACGGAATCTGATAAGGAGTTTTTCTAGTATGATTGAGTACCTTCAAAACATCCTAATCCTACTGCAGGCTATAGTGATACTCAGTTCGAATGCCATACATAAAACTAGACCTGCATGGGCTACCACTAAAAATGTGTCACGACCCACACCTAGAGTAAGGGCACGAGAAGTGAATACGCCCAGCCTACGCGCAGTGTCAGCGGTAGAACGCTGTCCTAGGTCACAACATCTAACAATATAAGGTACCTGTACGTATATGCACTCCGAGTGGAGGTCACAATACAGAAATACAATCTCAATCACAACTACGACAGAAATACGATAAGATAAATAGATATGAAACGAATCCACAAAGATACAAATAGATAGAGAGCTGAGTGTCTAAGCTATCACAGCAATCCAGAACATCCAATCTCAAATACAATATCCTGAGAAATAAATACAACTAAAAGATTACTCTAGACAATCACAGTCATCCACTGCTAATGGATCTTGCTGGTGATCCAAGTCACAACAATCCTCTAGGGTAGTCCCATAGTAAGTGGTACATAGCGTCTCGTCCTCATCCTCTGTAATATTTTCAACAGGTCCAGTCAGGACAGGAGTGAGCATAATACATCTTACGCAAATCATAACAGATTAGGAAATATAAACATGCTAGAGAGTAAGATACATGAAACTGAAAGAACAACATGGTATAAAAGAGAGAACTGTAAGTAAATAGCTACTAAATAGAGAACTATCAGTGACTAGTGAATCAGAGTACAAGATAAACATGTGAACAGCTGGAGGTGATTCATGGCTATACTAAAGAGTTGATTCATGACTACACTACTTTAGAATATTCACATGTTTAGTTCTACTCCTCCATTCTCCAATCAATACAAGGATCCAGTCAAGTTACGTTAAGATTTATGACAATGCTACTGGCTCATAATGAGTGATTCAAGAATAGATTCATGAAGGCTCTGTGATTCATGAGAGTACAAGAATCACAAGCAGATTCATGATAGATTCATGATAAAAGAAGCATGAGATACATGATGTAAGTGAAACATACAAGATATGAGTATCGATGCTCTCGAGAGGGATAACATTCATGAAGGGATCCATATAGTACCAATCCGTGTTACCAACATGTCAGCATCAAGTAAAGTAATCTAGAGCAGGAATATAATTCTAACCAAGATAAAATGATCAGAGAATGTACTCGCCTGATATGTATGTCTGAAGAGAATATACTGTCTGAGGAGTGGTGTCTGTCTCCAATAGAACAGTACAAGTCACAACATATCCAAAATGGTAAAATAGTGCTACGATGCATTCTACATGATGTTTGGGTCAATCTAGGCTAAAGTCAACATTTGGTCAACTCTAGTCAACTACACTAGTCAAAATATGTCAACTAGGTCAAACCTAACCAAACAAGTCTCACTAAGCCTAGCCATACCTATCTAGCATTCAAACATCAACACAAGGCCATACAAGTCTGTCAATCACAATCTCATGTGTATTCATGCCAATACACATAGGCTACATAGGCTATCCCATAGGGCTATATGCCATATATAGTCTATATTGGTAATACATATATTTAATTACCACATCCACATATAGACTAATCATATAGGCAATATATATATATATATATTATCTATATATATAATATATATATATAGTGACAGATACATGTGCATGTGTGTGTGCTTATGAGTGTGTGTGAGTGACTTCAATGGTGAGTGTGTGTATAATAACAGTAGCTATAGGGGTATTGTGGATAACATGTGAAATGTAGGCTAATGACTAAAATTAAAGGTTAATGAACAACATGGCATGGTTAAACATTTACAAGTTACAATGTGTTTTCAGGCTTTGGTAGAGTGTAGCAGTAGGGTGTTAGCAATTCAGTTTACACGTGTGTGAGTGTGCTATATCACAACATAGGCTATAGAGGGTTGTCAATGTGTGTGTATGAGTGTTCTCAGGTCAGTCCATGTGTGTGTATAGCATGTGTGAGTGAGTGTACATGACAGGAAAGAGTGTGTGTAAGGAAACATCATGGTCTATAGGGGTTCTCAGATTTTGTAGAGTGTGGGTGTGTGTATATGGTAAAATAGTGTACAAAACTGTTCTCAGGTTTTCAGTGTAATGTGTGTGTCAATTCTCAGTTTATATGTGTGAGATTATGTGCTAACAGTGTATAAATTCTTAGAAAAATTAGTAGATAGGTTCCAGATTTTATACATTGGTGTGTGTCAATACTGTCACGACCCGCATCCGAATATAGGATACGAATACGTGGGCCACGCCCATTCTACGCCGCAGAAGTACGGCAGTAGAACGCTGTCTAGTACCCAATAAATATACACTACATCTAGAAGGTCCATTAACTACAAATGTACTCAATCACAACCCAATATCTAAAGAAGATAAGACAGAAAAGATAACTAAGGCACAAGAACAATTAGACACTACTAGAAGAAATCATAAGACAGGAAAATAAAGAAGGAACAACAAGACAAACTAAGGGTAACTACCAGGCAACTCACATAGAAGAATAGTGAGATCCACCTCAGCTAGAAACATCATAAAGTCCAATACTGAGGGCACAACTACTCCTAAAATTTTGTCAACATATCCAGTCAGAATGGAACGAGCACAAATCTCAAATAACAGTTCTAATTAGATGATATTGAAAATGTAGCTAAATAGAGAGAATATACAAGAAATCAGGAAATGTACATGTGAGTATCATGGCAAGATAAGATGTAAATCTAGAGCTAGAACAAGGCAAGTAAAACTGATCATGGCATGGACAAGAATCAAGAATCATCTATCTAGGTGTGTGAATAATAGCTACAACATGTGGCCGGCTTGGGAACTTGCACAATAGTAACAGGCCTGGCTAATCATACGTGGGGTGTATGATCAACACTCACAATCAATAGGTGCACAATGGGTGCAAAATAGGCTTTGACCACATATCTACACTAATACTCCCCGTCCTCCGACTAGTATAGTGGATCCAACCATGACAATCATGACGTACGATTCTCTGAGGGCAGCTAGCCTTCGCAGGAATCGTGTCTATACAATGCACAAGGAACAAGAAAGACTTGCACAATATATACCAAAGAATACTGGAATAACATCTCATGACGGGATCCAGAGAAATACCAATCCGTGTGAACAATGTGTCAAGAGAACAAGTATATCTACACTAAATACAAGAAACATAGACGATATCATAAAACAGAAATATTATTAGAGAATGTACTGCTGCCTGTGATGTGATGGATAAGTCGACTGAGTCCAAGAACAGTACCTCGAGAACCGATAGATGGAATACTATATCAATATAAGGGTTTGGAAGTAAAACCAAGTCATATTAAGTCAAACTAGGGCAAGGCAAGTCAAAGCAAGTCAAACTAGGTCAATCTAAGTCAAGGGTTGACTTACAGTTGACTTTTGGTCAACTGGTCAACTCTGGTCAATTCTAGGTCAAACTTGACTAATGTTGACCAACAGTTAACTTTTGGGTCAACTGGTCAACTTCGGTCCAGTTTAGTCAATTTTAGGCTTCGGTTGACTTCCGGTTGACTTTTGGTCAAAATAGTCAACTGTGGTCAACCAAGGTCAAAACTAGTCTAACCTAGGTCAATGTTGACTCTACTTCGACGTTCAGTCAAAGCAGTCAGCCATGGTCAAATAGGGTCAAGGCTAGTCTCTATAAACATCTACAGGATCAATACATTCAATTTCAGTGGTTGTGAAATCACTGGAATCGATGGATCTCAAAATACAACAAAAGGAGAGATTAATAATAGGGTAAAAATATACAGATATTGTCGAATGGTGAAACACCATCACCAACGTGTCCAGAATGGTCAAAATAGCTAGAATAGCCTGCCCATAAGTCCAATTTGGACACAGGGGCAAAAAGGTAATTTCGAGTCAAAACGGTGTCCATATCGAACCCGCTTTGCACCAATAAATGTGTCAAGATAAAAGTCCTCAAAATCTAGCAAAAATATACGTCCACGAATCCAGAATGACTATACGAACTCAACGGTATATCCGGAATTGGATTCCGATGACACCCGATCACAAATTGGTCCGTTGACCGGATATTGGAATCCGATTTGCACGAAAATGCGTTGTCGGAGCCAATGTCCACAAAACTCAGCAAATTATATGTCAACGATTCCAGAATAACGATACAAACTCAACGGTATGTCCAGAATTGGATTCCGATGAGCCGGCGTTAAAAAGACCCGTTGACCCGGACTGTGGGGCCCGCTTTGCACCGATATATGTGCCAGGGCCCACGTCTCCAAATCTAACAAACTTTATATGAAAATGTGCCAGAACGGTTCCATGAGTCTACTGGTGGTGTAAAAATAGAATTCGGAGTCCTGGGTTCAAAAATAGAATTTACAACTTGAAAATTACGAATTCGGACGACCAACTTTGGCGTCGAATTCAAACCAATCAAATGTGCTCACAATAAAACGAAACGTAAGGGGTTGTTAGAGGGTATACCAGCTTCGCATAAAACCAGTGGTACGCCACGGAGCGGAGCTGCAATGAAGGGGATACGAACCGACGAAGTTGGCTCCACAAAACTGTCCAAAAATTATACATTTAAAACGTCAACTTTGTAGCCGGTTTTGATGTATCAACGATAAAATTAATGGACGAAAATTGAGAAAAGTAAAGATGGATATACCTAGAATGAGATGGAGTAAAGAAATCACCGATCCAACGGTCGAATTTTTTGAAAAAACGTGTGCGAAGTTGCTGCTTCGAAACGAACTTTTGACTTCGTTTACGAGCACGCGCCAACGGGATCCTATGCCAAACGTACGAATCGACTCCGATACACGTTGGAGAGGAGGGCGGACAGCGAGAGAGCCTCGTCAGAGTTTGCCCAGCCTAGTGGGCGGCCACGACTGCCGTACGGCGGTGCACGACGGCGGCCCGTGCACGCGCGCACTATGTGCGCTGCTGCTGCGTTTGCAACTGCTGCTGCTACGTTTGCTACATGCTGCTGCTGCTGCTGGTGGCTGCGCACGGCGGTGCGGAGTGGTAGCCGACGGTGGCGAAGGCCCGGTGGGGATGGAGGAGAAGAGAGGTGGTGGAGGTAATGTTGAAGATGATGATGGTAATGGTGGAGATGACCATGCTGATGGTGGTGGCGGATGGTGATAATAGTGGTGGTGTAGTGTTATGAATAAGAAGAAGAAGAAGAAGTAAAAAGAAAAAGAAAGGAGGAGGGGAGGTCGGCTGATGTGAGGGAAGTGGGAGTATAGCTGTGAGGAGAGTGAGTTGAGGGGTGTGTACTCAGGAGAGAGAGAGAGAGAGAGTTAATTTGTATGTGTGTGTGGAGATATTATATAAAGAGAGAGAGATATTTAGAGAGAGGGAAAGAGATATTTAGAGAAAGAGAATAAAGAGAGGGGGTGGGCTGGTACTGTATACAGGAGGGGGTTTGTCCTGATGGTGATGGGTGAGGGGGTGAGGATTTAAATGTAGAGGAGAGAGAGAGTATTATATATTATATATATATATTATAATATATTTATATAGATATATATATATATAATATATATATATATATATAATAGAGAGAGAAATAAGATATTTATATAAAATAAGAATTTTTGAGTATAGAAAATGTAAATACAATAGTGGGGTGTATGGGTAGTCATGACAGGGGTCACACCCAATTGGGTTGGGTGTTGGGCCAAGTTTGGTTGAGTTGGGGCCAAGATTTAATTAAAATAACAAATTTAAACCAAACTAAATCATGGATGAAATGGGAGCACAAGGGAGCTCAATTTGGTGGCACGCAAGTGTCACGTGCATAGTAGACTCAAAACAGGCCAGGGCCATATATGGGTCGACTGGATTGGACCGATGGGCCCTAAAATTAAATTGAAAGTTAAATCACAAATTACGACAGACGATAAATTGGTCTAAATTGACCCGAAAGTTGCGCGAAGCAAATGGAGCACAAAGGAACAAGTTCGAGTGGGACATGATATATCAACATGAAAATAATTTCGTCTACTACAAACTTCAAGAAGAAGTTTCCAGAGACTGGCATCCCTGATGCTCTAGAAATCCAAGTCACGGTAAGGAGCATTTAATGATCAAAATTAATTAATAAAAAGAATTATCGAAAATAATTCATTTAAATTTAAAAATAAATCCCGAAAATTCAGGGGGCTTACATCCTACCCACCTTATAAAGATTTTGTCCTCGAAATTAAGGTTGGTAGTGGGGTTAAAACAGGATAGAAGATTTAAGCAATATTTTAGGCACGATCCAAGAATGACGAGTTCTGCACGATCAAGGTAATCAATTCAAAATTGTTCAGGCACGATGAGAGATTTGGCACGATAGAATCATGATATGAAAAAAATCATATGTGCATGACTTCAGAAATAAGTCAAGTCATTGGGACACGATTTTAGAGACGATTAGGTGAATCAAAGATATAAATGAAGTTCAAGTACGGGGTGATCTGTAGGACTTAGGTTGATAGAAAATCAACCTGGAAGTCGCACAGGCTCGATCAAGATGAAAAACTAACCATGACCAAAACATGGGTTGGCATGGTTGAGATAAAATTTCAGACACAACATAATCGAAGTCAAGGTCTTATAGACCCGAGGAAGGATTCAGGAGTATGATTAATAAAATCATGAAATACGATCCAAGTTCAGACGCAATTAAAATTAGGAATAGTCTAAGTTCACTTGGCACGATTTAGATATGACAATGAAATCGGGACAAAACATCGATAAATAGGATCCAGGTCAATGAATTAAGATTTAGGGTTATACATAGGCACGATCAAGACGAAAATGACAACCTAGTCATGATTAGGAATGAAACCTGAGCACAAGCATCCGAGAATGGAAATCCAGGTTAGAATTGAATTTAACTCAATTGAGTACGATCCAGGATATAGATATGATCAGAGATACGAACAAAGTCGATTGGTCGCGATAAATAGAATTAGGATTTAACGATATTGAAAACTCAAGGGTAATTCAAAGATATGGAATAAGTCAAATTTCTCTTTGGTAGAAAATCAAAAGACAAAGTTTCATAGGGAAGCCAAGTTAATCATCTCTCTCTGATGCTATCAAGTTTATCTGGTCACATTGGCCAATCACACCTTTAATCTCACAAGTCCAAATATAAAACCAATCTTATACAAGTACTACCAGAATTTTCCTTCCGTCATGAGAGTGGACCTTGTCATGATACCATAGGCCAGATCCTAATTTCCAAAATCCTAATCAAGAAGTACACTCTTCATTAGAACTCCACACTATCCGCTTAATCATCCTTAAATCCGAATTCTTCTCCATTATTAAATTTTAAACTTCCATCATAACCTCAGTGTGAAATACCTCGAGAACCAATAACCTAAAATTTCCTAAATTCAAAATGTTTAAATCTCGGATATCCTTGTCAGGTTTCTAAACTATATCCACGAAATATAATTTTTATACCATTAATGTACATCCTATTGTCCTTCTCATTTGAAATCCTTGAACTTTCTTTCCAAGTAATTCATCCTCGAAATACCCTAGTAACTCATTTCTAAACTGATTACATCGACCCCTTGGTTTCAGTTCCAACCTCAATCAAACTTCTATCTCAATTTCTACACTAGATCCAACATCCCATATTCCTACCAAGATACCACTTGATAATAAATTCGCCTTCCGAACGAGATGATTACGATACTTCCTTAACCTTTCCAAGGTGAAAAGATACAAAATTTTAATGACTTCATAGTATAGTTGACAGGAATGGATAAAAGACAAGTGATTGGTTTAATCAAGACATAATTAATCAAGATGAATGAAGTAGTGACAAGATGAGGAATCATCATATGATGAAAAAAGAAATAACATAACAAGGAATAATGGTAGGAATTGTCCTTGATCAATAGGTCAAAAAGAAGTGAATCAATTTAAGGTATGACCTGATAACCATACACGTCTATCCAGAATCATGTCGCCAGATTTTTGCCACGCCAGTAAGCATAGCTGCAATAAACAATGGAGTCCATAACTAGGGTATACACCCTATAATTATGTTATCTAGATTCCTTACCATGCCAACCGATATGGCTGTAAGAAAATCTAAATTCCATAACTAGGATAGTATATCCAAAATCAGGCTCCATGTCCCTGTCGTGCTAGCTAGTATGACTGCGATAAATTCTAAACTCCATGAATAAAGTAGACATTTACCGTTCTCATCGTTCCCATCAAATATGTTTATCAGGATATCTTAACTCAATTTATAAAAACTGATCTTTGATACAAAGTTAAATGAACAACGAACGGATATCAAGATTCAAAATTCAACAACGAATCAAGGAGTAAGAAAAAAACGGAAACAGATTCCGAGACAGGATTTAGGAAAAGTTCTCAGGAGAAGTCCCAAAGGTACTATCTAGGTCAAGATTGAAAGTTCTGGAATATAATCTAAAACAATCTCAACCTTGATATGAGATTGGTAATCATATTCTCGTATCAACCTTGAAGATATAAGTTCAACTTATACCTTCCCTCTGGGGTCCACAAACTCATTCCAAGAAAGAATAAAGTTGATAACGGACATATGTTTCAAAAATCAAGACGAATAGAAACAGTGGGAAAAGATTTGAAAAGCTTTCGAAATAAGATTCCAGGAGTCATCTCTGGAATCTACCAAGAGTTCCTAACATGTGACTGAGTACCAAATTCCTAAAATATTCCATGACTTAACCTTAATCCTAGGCAGGCTCGCAGTAGTACAGAAAAGCTCAAGTACTACCACGACTTCGCATTAATTGCAAAGACTGATCTGCATGGGCCACAACAAAAATGTGTCACGACCCGCATCCGGATATACGGATACGAATACATGGGCCACGCCCAGCCTACGTCATAGTATCGGTGGTAGAACGCTGTCTAGTACCCAATAAATATAACTACATCTAGAATGTCTATGAACTACAAATGTACTCAATCACAACCCAACATCTAAAGAAGATAAGGAAAGATAACTAAGGCAAAAATAATTAGAAACTACTAGAAGAATCATAAGACAGAGAAATAAAGAAGGAACAACAAGACAAACTAAGGGTAACTACCAGGCAACTCACATAGAAGAATAGTGAGATCCACCTCATCTAGCAACATCATGAAGTCCAATACTGAGGGCACAACTACTCCTAAAATTTTGTCAACATATCCAGTCAGGATGGAACGAGCACAAATCTCAAATAACAGTTCTAATTAGACGATATTAAAATATAGCAGTAAGTAGAGAGAATATACAAGAAATCATGAAATATACATGTGAGTCTCATGGCAAGATAAGATGTAAATCTAGAGCTAAAAAAGATAAGTAAAACTGATCATGGCATGTACAAGAATCAAGAATCATCTATCTAGGTGTGTGAGTAATAGCTACAACATGTGGCCGGCTTGGAAACTTGTACAATAGTAACAGGCCTGGCTAATCATACGTGGGGTGTATGATCAAAACTCACAATCAATAGGTGCACAATGTGTGCACAATAGGCTTTGACCACATATCTACACTAATACTCTCCGTCCCCGACTAGTATAGTGGATCCAACCATGACACATCATGACGCCGATTCTCTGAGAGGGTAGCTAGTCTTCGCAGGAATCTTGTCTATACAATGCACAAGGAACAAGAAAGACTTGCACAATATATACCAAAGAATACCAGGAATAATATCTCATGACGGGATCCAGAGAAATACCAATCCGTGTGAACAATATGTCAAGAGAACAAGGATATCTATACTAAATACAAAAACATAGACGATATCAAAACAGAAATATTATCAGAGAATGTACTCGCCTGTGATGATGGATAAGTCCGACTGAGTCCAAGAACAGTGCCTCGAGGACCTATAGATGGTATACTATATCAATATAAGGTTTGGAAGTAAAATCAAGTAATACTAAGTTAAACAAGGTCAAGGCAAGTCAAAGCAAGTCAAACTAGGTCAATCTAAGTCAAGGGTTGACTTACAGTTGACTTTTGGTCAACTGGTCAACTCTGGTCAATTCTAGGTCAAACTTGACTAACGTTGACTTTGGGTCAACTGGTCAACTTCGGTCCAGTTCTAGTCAATTTTAGGCTACGGTTGACTTTCGGTTGACTTTTGGTAAAATAGTCAACTGTGGTCAACCAAGGTCAAAACTAGTCTAACCAGGTCAATGTTGACTCTACTTCGACATTCAGTCAAAGCAGTCAACCAAGGTCAAACAGGGTCAAGGCTATATATAAAATAAGAATATTTTTGAGTAGAAAAAATGCAAATACAATAGTGGGGTAGTCATGACTGGGGTCACACCCAATTGGGTTGGGTATTGGGTCAAGTTTGGTTGAGTTGGGGCCAAGATTTAATTAAAATAACAAATTTAAACCAAATTAAATCATAGATGAAATGGGAGCACAAGGGAGCTCAATTTGGTGGCATGCAAGTGTCACGTGCATAGTAGACTCAAAACAGGCCAGGCCATATATTGGGTCGATTGGATTGCTCCGATGTTGGGTCCGGAAATTAATTTGAAAGTTAAATCACAAATTACGACAGACGATAAATTGGTCTAAATTGACCCGAAAGTTACGCGAAGCAAATGGAGCACAAGGGAACAAGTTCGAGTGGGACACGATATATCAACATGAAGATAATCTCGTCTACTACAAACTTCAAGAAGGAAGTTTCCAGAGACTGGCATCCCTGATGCTCTAGAAATCCAAGTCACGGTAAGGAGCATTTAATTATAAAATTAATTAATCAAAAAGAATTATCAAAAATAATTCATTTAGAAAATTCAAAAATAAATCCCGGAAATTTAGGGGGCTTACAAATACATAAGAAAATAGTGTTCAAACAATGTATCATGCTCAGGAAAAATCGAATTCAGTTACATAACAGTTCTCAGTTTACAGTCCTAATCAATTTTGAAAACCGATTCCTTGCTAACATGAAAAACTAACATGTTCATTAAACTCTTACATATATAAGTGAACTATTCATGATAATTAATCATCAACAAAAATAGTTTAAATATAATAATTCTCAGAAAATTCTTAACAGTGAGCTAGTATCAGACATTTGGGGAAAACTTGATTTTGAATTTGAATACAGCTTAAAATCAGTTTTTAATGGTTGGTAAACAAAGTGTTATATGTGAGCATGCATTACAATGTGTGTCGTGTCCCCAAAGTGGGACACGATGTGCCAATCAAATTTTAACACACAAACACATATGACACAGTGCAGTCTCGTGCACGTGTTCACACGTGTCTAGCACACGACACACGATGACACAACACGAGTGCGTGTCCAGAGATTCGCCTAGGATAGGGCTACAACCCTGACACCCTGACTCGTGTCCACGAGACACTAAGACACGACACGAAGCCCGTGTCAGAGGGGTCTGTGGCTCACACGTACAGTAGGCGATGGCCAGTGCGGGCTCAAATACGTGTTCGACTCGACACGAAGTGACTCGAGACTCGAGAGGGCTTGTGTCAGACACTGCCCCTCGGTCCTCGCCAAGTATTATGTGTCGAGTCGCCGTGTCCGAGGAGATAAGCACCCCGAGCAGGACAGTATCCCGCGGCTGCTGCGGCGAGTTCGTATCCTCGTGCTGATACGACACAACACGAAAATCCTCCACAACTGACACAAAATCAAACTAGACCCTTAGATCTACAAATCCATTCAAACATAATTCAAAAATAGTAAGAAAACCTCGAGTGTGGCATTTCATCTAATACCCAGTTCTAGGTTAGGATACGTGTCGGCCAATACGGACACGAAATAATGCAAATTGACACCAAATTTATACCACAGCTAGGGGACACCTAGATCTAGGCTACCATACAAAGAAAACAGAAATTAAATATAATTTAGAGGGTTTACCGATAGTGTGTCAAATGGCAAGAAAAGTCCCAAATTGAATGGTTCCCCTTGCTAGCCAAACTCTCCAAATTATTCCCAAACTGAAATTACTCTCCATGAACATCAAGTAGAGGCTGATTAATTCTATTGCAAAAGATTTGAATAAAAAAGGAATAAAAATGAGAGAGTTATGAATTGAAAAAGAATAGAAATACCTTTCTTTCAAAAAGTTAATTCAATACAAAAGAGGCAAGAACAAGGGAATGAGAGACTTTATAGGGGGATTCCAAATGTGGCCGGCACTTACTGGCTAAGTTAGGGTTAGGGTTTCACTAGTGGGCTATGGGCCAAGTTGCATTGTAAAGGAAATCAATTCATAAGTCATAAGTCATTGAACTAGTCTTTATTCTCCTATTTCAAACTTGATTCTAAATGACTAAACTAGGGTTGACTTAAGTTAGACTAGGGTCCCACCATGCTAATCAAGTCACCATAGCTAGAGTCAACATCTAGGTTGGTCTCCAAAGTCTCAACTAGCCAAAGTCAAAAATAACAATCATCACTTCAATAAATCAAAATAAATTAAAAATTCACAAATGACTAAAATACCCTCAAGCTAAAATGTGGTAGTGACACTCAGACATATGTACTGCACTACAGCGGAGATCTGCCGGTAGTGGAGGCTTCAGTGATGCCAGCTGGTGCTCAGAAGTGGAGAGTGAGAGGTCCACAGGTGGATACATTTTTACAATAGTGGAGCTGCTATATCATGGAAATCGAAAAAGTAGACTATGCTATCGCGGTCATCCATGGAATCTGAGTTCTTTGTACTTGATATCGCAGCAGAGGAAGCAGAATGGCTTTGGGAGCTCATGTATGATCTTCCAGTAGTTGGGGCACAAATACAGGCAATACGATATACTGCGATAACCAGGTGACTGTGGCGGTGGCATCAAATGACCTCTTTAACGGAAAGAAGAGGACTGTGCGGTTGAAGCACAAGGCAGTACGATCTCATCAAGAGGGATATTATTGCAGTAATTGATGTTCGGAGTCAGGAGAACCTGACGGATCCATTCACCAAGGGCCTCAAGCACCAGCTGGTCGATGACACAGCTTATAAAATAGGCTTGAAGGCATTCTGATATTATGTTATTACATTCCTACCATAAAGTTTTATGCCATTAGTTCAAAGACAAATCTATTAGGCATCTAGATTTTGGTTCAAGGGAGGACTATTAACCGAAAGAATATCAGGAATGGTGGGTACTTGTCTCTCTAGCATGGAGAGGTTATAGACCTACAACCATTGTTATCTACTATTATTTTTTGCAAAAAATGGATCCTGTGGGAAGGTTGGCTTAAACGCCTTAATAAGATTTCAGGCAGAGTGAATGCTGGTGTGCTTTACAAGAAGCACGGTAGCACAGCACTACAAGAGTGAAACTCTATGCTACTAGGGGTGACTCCACCATGAGGTTCCTGAAAGGGGTAATGCCTCGGCTGTATGAGCCAAGCCACAGCGGCGTAGCACCGCAAATAGGCAGGTAGCCTAATACTGTATCTTGAAATGAAAGAGGATGTACTCATGTACTACCACATTTCTAGTTTGAGGGTATTTTTGTCATTTTTGAATTATGAATTTAAATATTTATTAGGAATTTAAAATAATTTATTGAATGGTGTGATTTAAATACTAGTTTATTTATTGCCATGTGATTTTGGTTAGCCTAACCTAGATTAGACCTAACCTTAGTAATAGCTAGTCTAGTTAGTCACTTTGAGTTTTAGTTAGTATTGATTACATAGGTTTAAGTCAAGTTTAGTTAAGTAGAGTGATTTGCTAAGAGACTAGGAAAGAGCCCTAGATTCTAGGCCACTCTTTAGCCTTATTTCATTTCTAGCCCTAGGATGCATCCTAGAAGTCCTAACCCTAGCTAAAGTGGCCAGCCAAGACCCCCTTGCCTATATAATATCCTTTTAGGAATTTGAGCCTCTTTCAATAGTTCATCATTTTTTCCTAAAGACAAGGTGAGCCTACACTTCATTTCTCCATAGATTAATCAATAGAGGTCTATTTTCCTTGGGATTTCTTCCATAGCACTCTAATTATAGTTCTACTACTATTTATGGAGTCACATCAAGTTTCGGATAATTTGAAGGATTTGGGGGCTTTTGGAGAACTCCTTGGAAGAGGCTTTTTGTGTTGAAGAACACCCATAGGTAAATTCCTATCCACCCATTAAAATTAGGATTTTTTTGCATAAACACCTAGCCCTAGGTGTCCTGGTTCTATAGGAATAGGGTTTGTCAAATTTCGTGTCATGTACGTGTCCGTATGGACACGTATCAGTTGTGCGCAGGTGTTCGACGAAATGCCACAAAGGGCATTTCGATCGAGATTTCGATTTGTGTTTGAATAGAAATTCGTGTCTTGGTGTCGCTTATGGGTTTTTAAGTGACTGAGGTAATTTTTTGTCGATTTTGTGTCGTGTTGAACCTTTGGACACGCCAGCGCGCGCGTGCGAGCTGTACTGCCCTGCTGCTCGGGGGCTCGTACGACTGTTCTAGGGCACGTAGGCACCTGTCCTTTGACACGGAGCTCGAGGCAGTATCTGACACACTCCCCAAGTCTCATATCACTTGGTTTTGTGTCGAGTCAGTTAGGACACGTGCACTGGTCGAACGATATCGTGCCAGTCTCGTGCGTGTATGTGCATTAGTTCTTGGACACTTGTGTCCTATTTTTTGGACTCGATACTATATGGATAAAACGAGCACAGTTCGACACTAAATACCAACCTTTAACCCAATTGTTAAATGCTATTTAAAAGTCGAAATAGGAATATCCCAATTTTCTGATACTGTTAAGTATCAGTGAGTTATTCACTGTTTTTCTATTTCAAATTGCATTTAAATGTTGTTATCATGAAAATAAATATGGTTAGTTGCTATTACATTAGATATCATGTTTAGGTTTGAAAAGGTTCATTGTGTTGTGTTGAATTGATGAATGAGAGTTCAATTTCATTGGGTTTTGCAAGGTTCATTGATACACATTGGGTTTTGGCATTTGAACCCAGTTTTCCCAAAACTGATATCCATTCAGTATTTCTAATGTTCTATTATATCATAATCTCAGTTTCACATTCATTTCGAATGGGCATTTTGATTGGGTTGCATCAACTAGTATTGAAGGCCACTGTTAAATTCGAATTCCTGAGACAGGGAATGGGAAATTATTGATCCATTGAATGATTTCCTATTCTATGTCAGTAAATAATTCTAAAACTTCAATCTCAGTTAAGGGTTCTTATTGAGCTGAGCATTATCATATGTTTACTGTTGTTAAAACCTGGAAACTGATTCCTTTCCCATTTTCGAAAACTGGATTGGTTTCCTTTTCCATTTTGCACTGTTAACTGTTAACACATTGACTCTGATTTCCTTACTGGAAAACAGGTTTCTACCAACACAAACATACAAGTTTTCCCTATTCTTGTCATGGTAGGCTATCAAACACACTGTTTATGATTTCCTTGTACTGTACATTGTAACATTATCACCCATAGGTTCACATGTTCCTGTCAACACACTCTATATCCTGATGACACACACTCACTTTGATACCTAGCTAACCTATTATTCAAATACACATTTATGATAACTGGAATCTGAGATTCATGTGCACACATGATCCTAACTGCTACACACAAACCTGAGAACACATTCCTGTCACATGTTAGAAGACACACACACTTTTTCTCACTGTTTCCCTGTCACACTATATTTTTCCTGTGAACTCTTAACCACACACAGGCAACACTATCCCTCTATGTGACAACCTATCCTAATTATTCCTGTGACACACACATTGATATATCTCATATACACACATGTCTACACTATATATCCACACACACATATATGTATCCTTTATATATATATATATATATTATATATATATATATATATATATATATATATATATATGGGTAAATAGTTATAATAGCCTATGTGTAAATGTGTAGTGTAATGCCAATATGGCATTGCCCTTTTAGTGTATATGAATAATATATATGATGTGTGAATGGTAGAGTGGCAATTATGGGAATTCCTATGTGTAATAGCTATGTGATATGCATATTTCATAATGAGAATAGATATACATATTCTATATATGGTATTTGGCCTTTGGTGTTGTTAGACTAGATAGACTTGTTTAGTCTTGATTAGGCCTAAAATAGACGATTAGACTAGTTAGACAAGTTTGACCTAGTTTAAACCTGGTTGACCTTGGTTGACCAATTTAGACTAGAGTTAACCTAGTTTGACTTCTAGGGTTGACCAGAGTTGACCAAGAGTTGACTTTGGTCTAGATTGACCTAGAATCATGTAGAATGCATAGTAGAACTTTATGTTACCATTTTAGACTTGTTGTGACTTGTGCTATTCTAAATAGGAGCCAGACACCACTCCTCGGACAGTACTTTCATCTTGGACATTCAAATAGCAGGCGAGTACATTCTTTGATCATTTTATATCATGTTTAGGATTATATTCCTGCTTTAGATTATCTTACTTGATGCTGACACGTTGGTAACACGGATTGGAACTATATGGATCCCTTCATGAGATGTTATCCCTCGGGAGCATCGATACTTTTGTCTCGTGTGTTTCACTTACATCACGTATCTCATGCTTCTATTATCATGAATCTTCGGGAATCAGCTAGTGACTCATGTACCCTCATGATCACCGAGCCTTCACGAATCAATTCATGAATCACCCTTATGGGCAACATAGTATAATCATGATCTTAACGTAACTTGACTGGATCCGTGTATTGATTGGGATTGGGGAGTATAAATGAACATGTGAATAATTCCAAGTAGTGTAATCATTCCAAGTAGTGTAATCATGAATCAGTCCCTAGCCATTCACATATTTATCCTATACTCTGAATCACTAGTACTGTCTCTCTTTTACATATATCATAGATATTTACTTATAGTCTCTCTCTTACATTATGCTATTCTTCAGTTTCCTGTACTTTATTCTCTAGCATGATTATATTTCCTTTCCTGCTATGACTTGTTGAGATGTATTGTGCTCGCTCCTGTCCTGACTGGTCCTGTTGAAATATTACAGAGGATGAGGACGAGTCTATGCCCTACATATTATGGGGCTACCTTAGATGACAGTTGTGACTTTGACCAGCAGCCGACCCTATAGTTGTGGACGACACTCCTCTAGACTAGGATGTTTTCATTTACATCTCTATGGATGACTGTATATATTTGATACTTGAGATTTGTGATGTATTAGACACTTAGACTCTCTGTTTGTACTTGTGGATTTCCTTTCATTTCAGTAGTATCATCTATCCTTCTATCTTATCTTTCTGTCTTAGTTGTGATTGAGTTTACATTCTGCTATGTCATCCCCTTCGGGGAGTATAAACTGTTTAGCAATATATTGTTAGATGTTGTAACCTAGGACATCGTTCTACCGTCGACACTGCGCGACGTAGGCTGGACGTACCCACGTCTCGTGCCCTTACTCTAGGGTGCGGGTCGTGACACGTTTTTAGTGGTGGCCCATGCAGGTCTAGATTAGAAATGTAGTGGTATTCGAACTAGAATATCATTGTAGCCTGCAGTAGAATTAGGATAATTTGAAGGTACTCAATCACATTAGGAAAAATGCTTTATCAGATTTCGTATATCTAAATTTTGCTGCTTATTGTCTTCCTTTGAATTTAAACTGTCCTTCCTTGATATTTTGACTCATTTTTAGCAATTGTTTCTTTTGATCTGTCTCTGGGATGGTTGAGACGAGATCGCATCACTAGGGCCAGGGGGACGCCGATGAGAGGTCTGCCACCTCTCATATACAGCAGCCAGCCCCTGGTACCGCAGCCCCTGTTATGCCAGCTGGGGTTGGCGTTTCAGCTGCTTTCGGAGGAGCCCCTCCACCTGTGAGGCATGAGCCGAGTCTGTTGATTTCGGATGTGCTTCCGCAGCAGCCATATGCGGGGACAGTTGATGCCATTCAGCTGTTAGCCTTCTTTTGACAGTATATGGAGGGTCAGCAGACCCAGCAGCAGAGGCATACAGCAGAGCTCAGCCGAGGCATTGATCTGGTCGTGACAGCGGTAGAGAGAGTTATATCTCAGCCAGCAGCAGTCATCGAGCAGCCGCACCCTCCGAGGGAGAAGGGCATACAGGACTTTCAGAAGATGCACCCGAGGGACTTCTGAGGGACAGAGGAGATCTTGTATGCCGACGAGTGGATCGAGCACATGGAGGAGATATTCAGATTGGCTGAGATTCAGACGAGGCTCCATATTGAGGCAGCGACCAGCATAATGCAGGATCTAGCCCGTACATGGTACCAGACCGACCCGAGGATTGGTACTGCAGGACAGACTTGGCCAGCATTCAAGAAGCTGTTCAAGGAAAAGTTTTTCCCGGATGCAGCGCTGGGAGCCCTCGAGACTCAGTTCGAGGCCCTAGTCCAGGGGAGCCAGTCTGTGGAGGAGTACTCAGGAAAGTTCTGCTGCCTGAGCAGATTTGTAGAGGGCTTGTCGGAGGCGACGAAGGCCCGGAGATTCCGAAAGGGCTTGGTAAAGGAGGTCAAGTCCTACACCAAGAATGCCCGCAGCGCTACCTTTGAGGAGATCCTAGTGGACGCGTTAGCTGCAGAGGATGACCTTGAGCTTAGGCTCAAGAGGGGGAGAGACTTTCAGGGCAGTAGTAGCGAAGGACCGGCCTAGTGGCCATACTTTCAGCAGCAGCAGCACACCACCAGCAGCAGAGGTTCCAGCCGCAGTTTCAGCAGCCGAGGCATCATCCAGTGTAGCATCAGCAGCAGAGGGGCAGCAGCAGGCACCGAGGCAGCAGGCCACCCCCTGTACTTATTGCAAGAAGCCAGGGCACGGGTAGAACGAGTGTAGGAAGAGGTTAGGCAGGTGCCTACTCTGTGGGGTAGCAGACCATCAGCTGAGGGAGTATCCTATGTTCTCGGGACGTTCAGGGCAGGGAGCAGGAGCAGGAGCCAAGGCTCTAGAGGGACCGCAGAAGGGACCGTTGTCGACTCAGCAGCAGCGGTTTGTGCAGCACCAGCAGCAGGCCCGGGGAGGCCAACAGGGGAGAGCTTTCGCCATGGCAGCTGAGGATGCAGAGGCGATAGGAGAGCTGATCGCAGGTTCGGTTCTTCTCGACTCCAGTCCAGCTTTTGTATTATTCGATTCTGGTGCTTCGCACAGTTTCATATCAGTATCATTTGCGATTAGACACGGTATCGTAACTGAATCATTGCCTAGGACTTACAAGATCATGACCGGGGGTAGCATTATCCTCGTGAGTGATGTTTGTAAGGGTCGGTGTTGTTTTGGGAGGCCATGAGTTGGAGGTGAGCCTGTTCGTAATGCCATTGCCGAACTGCGATATAGTGCTCGGTATGGATTAGTTGAGCAGGCACCACGCCAGCACTGATTGCAGAGGGGGTAGAGTTCTCTCTAGAGTGTCGGAGGAGCCAGAGTTTGAGTACTCCAGACGTCAGGCGGAGCAGAGCAGCAGAGTTTTCTGCGGAGTCTCGGTTGAGGAGCAGACTATTCTACACCCCTTGATAGCAGAGTATATGGATATTTTCTAGAGGATTGTCGGGATTGTCACCGGACAGAGACATTGAGTTCTCGATAGACTTAGTTCCAGGAGCGGAACCCATCTCTCAGTACGTCTATCGAGTGAACAACAATGAGTTGGTGGAGCTGAAAAAGCAGGTGGATGAGCTGCAGGACAAGGGCTTCATCCGTTCGAGTTCGTCGCCATGGGGTGCACCAGTATTGTTTGTACCGAAGAAGGATGGGTCAGTACGGATGTGTATTGACTACAGGGCACTCAACAACCTCACGATCAAGAACAGATACCCACTGCCGCGGATCGATGATCTTTTTGATCAGTTGAGCGGAGCTTGGGTGTTTTCCAAGATTGATCTGAGGTCAGGATATCAGGTGAAGGTGAAGGGGGAGGATGTTCCCAAGGCCGCTTTCAGGATGCGGTACGGGCAGTTTAAGTTTTTGGTTATGCCGTTTGGGCTAATCAATGCACCAGCATTGTTTATGAACCTAATGAACAAGGTGTTCCACCAGTACCTGGATCAGTTTGTGGTGGTGTTCATTGACGACATCTTGGTATATTCTAAAACTGAGGAGGAGCACGAGGAGCATCTGCGGATAGTGCTGGAGACTCTCAGGAGGGTGCAGCTTTATGGAAAGCTCTCCAAGTGTGAGTTCTTCTTGGACCGGGTTGACTTTTTGGGGCATGTGGTGACTGGAGATGGTATCTCAGTTGACCCCAAGAAGATCGTAGCAGTTGAGGCATGGGCAGCGCCGACTTCAGTTGTAGAGATCAGGAGCTTCCTGGGGCTGGCAGGATATTATAGAAGATTTGTGCAGGATTTCCTCGGGTTGCAGAGCCGTTGACTCGGTTGACCCAGAAGGATACTGAGTATGTTTGGTCAGAGGAGTGTCAGACAACTTTTAATGAGTTGAAGAAGTGGCTTACGACAGCTCCGATTCTGACATTACCTTCAGGATTAGGGGAATTCACTATTTATAGTGACGCTTCAGGGAAGGGGCTGGGTTTGTCTTACGACAGCATGGAAAGGTGATTGCCTATGCTTCCAGGCAATTACGTCCCCATGAGAAAACTATCCTATCTACGACCTGGAGCTGGCAGCAGTGATATTTGCTCTAAAGTTATGGAAGCATTATCTGTAAGGGGAGAGATAGAGATTTTTACAGATCACAAGAGCTTAAAGTATGTGTTCACTCAGAAGGAGCTGAACATGACAGCGTAGATGGCTAGAGTTGATGAAGGACTTTGACATCCTACTTCAGTATCACCCAGGAAGGCCAACGTGGTTGCCGATGCCTTGAGTAGGTATCCGACAGCCATGTGTTTGACCATGGACCGTTACTTGCTTGCTGATTTGGAGAGCCTGGAGATTGAGGTGATCGTGCCCGGAGTTCAGATGCAGTTATGGGGCCTGCAGAATCAGTCAGACTTGGTGGAGAGGATCAAGTCAACAAAGTTTGAGGACGTTGCTCTGCGGTGTCTCCGAGAGCAGATTCGAGCAGGATTGCTGGATGACGAGTTTTTTCTTGCAGAGGATGGTACCTTGAGACACGGTTCCAGGTTATGTGTGCCCAGCAGAGAGCTCAGGGAGGAGATTTTGTAGGAGGCCCACAGATCTCAGTACTCTATACACCCTGGTGCCAACAAGATGTACCGAGATCTGAGGGAGCATGTTTGGTGGTCCGGAATGAAGAGAGAGGTAGCTCGCTTCGTAGCTAGGTGCTTGGTCTGTCAGCAGGTCAAGACAGAGAGGCAGAGGCCCGGTGGATTATTGCAGCCGCTGCCCATTCCTGAGTGGAAGTGGGAGCATATCACTATAGATTTTGTATCAGGATTACCGCGTACACCAGGAAGGAAAGACGCGATTTGGGTCATCATTGACAGGTTGACCAAATCGGCCCATTTCTTGCCATTCAAGGTGGGTACGTCTACAGAGAGGCTTACGGAGATGTACATGCGGTAGATAGTCAGGATTCACGGGGTTCCGGTCAGCATCGTCTCGGATCGGAATAGTCGCTTTACTTTCCATTTCTGGAGGAGTCTGCAGACTAGTTTGGCACTCAGCTCAAGTTTAGTACTGCATACCACCCCCAGACGGATGGACAGTCAGAAAGGACTATTCAGACGCTCGAGGATATGCTGCAGACGTGCGTCTTGGACTTTGGAGGTTCCTGGGAGGATCATCTATATTTGGTGGAGTTTGCTTACAACAATAGTTTCTAGGCCAGCATCGAGATGTCACCTTTCGAAGCTCTGTACGGGCGTAGGTGTCGTACACCCTTATCTTGGGATAATGTTGGTGAACGAGCTTTACTGGGACCAGAGATGGTTGTTGACTCAGCCGAGAAGGTGAAGCTCATCAGGGACAGACTTCGCATGGCGCAGGACAGACATCGGCACTGGGCCGATAGCCACCGGAGGCCCTTGGAGTTTGAGGTACAGATTAGAGTAGGATTAGATTTAGGTTTGTTTGTTATTTTTATTGATCATATTTGTTTATCATAGTTAATTTGAGATCTTGCTTGTGATTAGGTTGGAGACCAAGTTTTCTTGAGGATATCTTCGACTCGTGGTACGATACGTTTTGGTGGAGGTGGAAAGCTTAGCCCGCGTTCTTCGGCCCTTTCGTTATCAGCGGAGAGTCGACGATGTGGCTTACAGGCTAGACTTGCCACATGCACTAGTCGGTGTCCACAACGTATTTCACGTATCACAGTTGAGATGGTACGTGGCTGACCCTAGCCATGTGCTTGATCATTCAGAGATTAAGGTAGGGCCTACTCTCAGTTATCCAGAGCATCCTGTGGAGATTCTGGATCGCCGAGAGAATGTACTGAGAAACCAGGTGATACCTTTTGTTCGCGTCGCATAGAGGCATCATTCTCCAGGAGAGTCTACCTGGAAGCGGAAGGATGAGATGCGCAAGCGATACCCTTATCTTTTTGGACCGTGAGGTATACTTTATATCCTTCTCATCAGTTGCATTTTGCCTTTCAATTCCGAGGACGAAATTTTTTTAAGGAGGATAGATTTGTCACTTCCACATTTCTAGTTTGAGGGTATTTTTGTCATTTTTGAATTATTTGAATTTAATATATTTATTAGGAATTTAAAGTGATTTATTGAATGGTGTAATTTAAATACTAGTTTATTTATTGCCATGTGGTTTTGGTTAGCCTAACCTAGATTGGACCTAACCTAGATTAGTCATAGCTAGTCTAGTTAGTCACATTGAGTTTTAGTTAGTATTGATTACATAGGTTTAAGTCAAGTTTAGTTAAGTAGAGTGATTTGCTAAAAGACTAGGAAAGAGCCCTAGATTCTAGGCCACTCTTTAGCCTTGATTCATTTCTAGCCCTAGAATGCATCCGAAAAGCCCTAACACTAGCTAAAGTAGCCAGCCAAGACCCCCCCTTGCCTATATAATATCCTTTTAGGAATTTGAGCCTCTTTCAATAGTTCATCATTTTTTCCTAAAGACAAGGTGAGCCTACACTTCATTTCTCCATAGGTTAATCAATAGAGGTCTATTTTTATTAGAATTTCTTCTATAGCACTCTAATTACAGTTCTACTACTATTTGTGGAGTCACATCACAGGTTTGGGACAATTTGAAAGATTTGGGGGGCTTTTGGAGAACTCCTTGGAAGAGGCTTTTTGTGTTGAAGAACACCCATAGGTAAATTCCTATCCACCCATTAAAATTAGGATTTCTTTGCATAAACACCTAGCCCTAGGTGTCCTGGTTCTGTAGGAATAGGGTTTGTCAAATTTCGTGTCCTGTACGTGTCCGTATCGGACACATATCAGTGTTGGGCGCAGGTGTTCGACGAAATGCCACAAAGGGCATTTCGATCGAGATTTCGATTTGTGTTTGAATAGAAATTTGTGTCCTGGTGTCGCTTATGGGTTTCTAAGTGACTGAGGTGATTTCCTGTCGATTTTGTGTCATGTCGAACCCTTAGACACGCCCGTGCGCGTGCGAGCTGCACTTCTCTGCTGTTCGGGGGCTCGTACGACTGTTCCAGGGCACGTGGGCGCATGTCCTTTGATACGGAGCTCGGGGCAGTGTCTGACATGATACTCCCCAAGTCTCGTGTCATTTGGTTTCGTGTCGAGTCAGTTAGGACACGTGTACTGGTCGCACAATATCGTGCCAGCCTCGTGCGTGTATGTCCATTAGTTCTTGGACACTTGTGTCCTATTTTTTGGACACGATACTATATGGATAACACGAGCACATGTTCGACACTAAATACCAACCTTTAACCCAATTGTTAAATGCTATTTAAAAGTCGAAATAGGAATATCCTAATTTTCTGATACTGTTAAGTATCAGTGAGTTATTCACTGTTTTCTCCATTTCAAATTGCATTTAAATGTTGTTATCATGAAAATAAATATGGGTTAGTTGCTATTACATTAGATATCATGTTTAGGTTTGTAAATGTTCATTGTGTTGTGTTGAATTGATGAATGAGAGTTCAATTTCAATGGGTTTTGTAAGGTTCATTGATACACATTGGGTTTTGGCATTTGAACCCAGTTTTCCCAAAACTGAGATCCATTCAGTATTTCCTAATGTTCTATTATATCATAATCTCAGTTTTACATTCATTTCGAATGGGTATTTTGATTGGGTTGCATCAACTAGTATTGAAGGCCACTGTTAAATTCGAATTCCTGAGACAGGGAATGGGAAATTATTGATCCATTGAATGATTTCCTATTCTACGTCAGTAAATAATCCTGAGACTTCAATCTCAGTTAAGGGTTCTTATTGAGCTGAGCATTATCATATGTTTACTGTTGTTAAAACCTGGGAACTGATTCCTTTCCTATTTTTGAAAACTGGATTGGTTTCCTTTTCTATTTTGCACTGTTAACTGTTAACACATTGATTCTGATTTCCTTCACTGGAAAACACAGGTTTCTACCTACACACACATACAGGTTTTTCCTATTCTTGTCATGGTAGGCTATCAAACACACTGTTTATGATTTTCTTACACTGTACATTGTAACACTATCACCCACAGGTTCACATGTTCCTGTCAACACACTCTATATCCTGATGACACACACTCACTTTGATACCTAGCTAACCTATTATTCAAATACACATTTATGATAACTGGAATCTGAGATTCATGTGCACACATGATCCTAACTGCTACACACAAACCTGAGAACACATTCCTGTCACATGTTAGAAGACACACACACTTTTCCTCGCTGTTTTCCTGTCACACTATTTTTCCTGTGAACTCTTAACACACACAGGCAACACATATCCCTCTATGTGACACCCTATCCTAATTATTCCTGTGACACACACATTGATACATCTCTATACACACACACATGTCTACACATATATATCCACACACACATATATATGTATCCTTTATATATATATACATATATATATATACATATATATATATATATATATATATATATATATATATATATATATATATACACACACACACATATAAATATATATATATATATATATAATATATATATATATATATATATATATATATATATATATATATATACACACACACATATAAATATATATATATATATATATATATATATATATATATATATATATATATATATATATATATATATATATATATTATATATATATATTATATATATATATATATATATGGGTAAATAGTTATAATAGCCAATGTGTAAATGTGTAGTGTAATGCCAATATGGCATTGCCCTTATAGTGTATATGAATAATGATATGTGATGTGTGAATGGTAGAGTGGCAATTATGGGAATTCCTATGTGTAATAGCTATGTGATATGCATATTTCATAATGAGAATAGATATACATATTCTATATATGGTATTTGGCCTTTGGTGTGTTGTTAGACTAGATAGACTTGTTTAGTCTTGATTAGGCCTAAAATAGACTAGTTAGACTAGTATAGACTAGTTTGACCTAGTTTAAACCTGTTTGACCTTGGTTGACCAATTTAGACTAGAGTTGATCCAGTTTGACTTCTAGGGTTGACCAGAGTTGACTAAGAGTTGACTTTGGTCTAGATTGGCCTAGAATCATGTAGAATGCATAGTAGAACTTCATGTTACCATTTTAGACTTATTGTGACTTGTGCTGTTCTGAATAGGAGCCAGACACCACACTTCGGACAGTACTTTCATCTTGGACATTCAGATAGCAGGCGAGTACATTCTCTGATCATTTCATATCATGTTTAGGATTATATTTTCTGTTTTAGATTATCTTACTTGATGTTGACACGTTGGTAACATGGATTGGTACTATATGGATCCCTTCATGAGATGTTGTCCCTCTCGGGAGCATCGGATACTTTGTCTCGTGTGTTTAATTTACATCACGTATCTCATGCTTCTATTATCATGAATCTTCGAAAATCAGCTAGTGACTCATGTACCCTCATGATCACAGAGCCTTCACGAATTAATTTATGAATCACCCTTATGGGCAAGATAGTATAATCATGAATCTTAACGTAACTTGACTGGATCCTTGTGTATTGATTGGGGATGGGGGAGTATAAATGAACATGTGAATAATTCCAAGTAGTGTAATCATGAATCAATTCCAAGTAGTGTAATCATGAATCAGTCCCTAGCCATTCACATGTTTATCCTGTACTCTAAATCACTAGTACTGTCTCTCTTTTACATATATCATAGATATTTACTTACAGTCTCTCTCTTACATTATGCTATTCTTCAGTTTTCTGTACTTTATTCTCTAGCATGATTATATTTTCTTTTCCTGCTATGACTTGTTGAGATGTATTGTGCTCGCTCCTGTCCTGACTGGACCTGTTGAAATATTACAGAGGATGAGGACGAGGCTGGCTGCCCTACATATTATGGGGCTACCTTAGATGACAGCTGTGACTTGGACCAGCAGTCGGACCCTATAGCTTTGGACGACACTCCTCTAGACTAGGTTTTTTTCATTTACATTACTCTATGGATGACTGTATATATTTGATACATGAGATTTGTGATGTATTAGACACTTAGACTCTCTTTTATACTTGTAGATTTTCTTTCATTTCAACAGTATCTATCTATCCTTCTATCTTATCTTTTTGCCTTAGTTGTGATTGAGTTTACATTCTGCTATGTCACCCCCATTCGGGGAGTATAAACTGTTTAGCAATATATTGTTAGATGTTGTGACCTAGGACAGCGTTCTACCGCCGACACTGCGGCGTAGGCTGAACGTAACCACGTCTCGTACCTTTACTCTAGGGTGCGGGTCGTGACAAGTCAGCACTACAAAGAGAAGGGGTTCCTCATGTTACAATGGCACGACATCACATGAGGTACCCGGATAGGGGTAAAGCCTCGGTCTTGTAAGCCATGTCATTGCGGCGTAACACCGCATGGGAGCCTAAGGCTTCATGCTGGGTAGTTTGGCACTACAAAGAGGCGGTGACCTAATGCTACAGTAGTATGACACTATGATGAGGTTCCCAATACGGGGTAAGGCCTCGGCTTTAGGCCATGTCATAGCGGCGTAGCATCGCAAGGGAAGCGCAAAGCGTTTTATGCTATGTCTCTTTAACAAAGAACTCACATATATTGTATGAAAATAGATATTAGGCCGTCTCTTGAGGGTAAACTTATAGACGCCTAAAATTATACACTGAAATTAGACTGGCACAGGGCCTTTAATGTGCCAGAAGCACATGTAACTACATTATGTGAGTGTGAAAATTTTAGCTATGGTGCAGAATTCAAGGCTTAGTCTATTCTTGTATTATAGTCTGTTATTTGACCCATGCGGGAAGATTCAAGTCGTTATCGACATCTCTCCTAATATATGATGGGTAGTTACTGTGGGGAACACTCAAACCCATATATAGAGATATGTGGAAGATTGTTGGAGTTTGGCTTTTTGTTTTAGAATTTTAGTCCCACATCTGCTAGGCCAAAGGAGTTGTATCTCTATATATTAGATATGCCCTTTTAGAGATGCACATCTGGTGTGAAGGTGCACATGGGTGTGCCATGTGGGGGTATTTTTCTAATAGGAAAAAGGCTAAATCAACAATGAAGCATTCATGCTTTTTGCTCTTGGGAAATTTTTCCATTGGAGCTAAGTCCCGTAGGGGCTTAGTAACTCGGACTTGGACTCGGGCTCATGGGCTCATGAGGTGTAATGTGGCATTTTGTTGGCACACTTTGCATTTAGCACGTCAGCATCGTCGCTAGGCGCATAGTACGCTTAAGTTGCACTCGTTGCACGAGCCTCTTGCGCAGCCGATTGTGCATGTTACGCGGTTTGTGCAGGTTGTGCGTGTTGCACGGTTTGCGTAGGGTACCGACGGTGCACAATTGGCACACGTTGTACGAGTAGCGCAGCGTACACATTGTGCAGCTTGCACAGGTTACACGGTACGCAAGTAGCACAAGTGGCATACGTTGAGCTTGTAGCGCAGTGTGCGCATTGCGCGGCTTACGTAGGTTGTCCGCGGTGCGTGTGGTGCAGTGTGGCGCAAGTGGCACAAGTGGTGCTGTGCGTGCTATGCACGCAGTGTGCTAGTTGCACGGATGGCGAAAGTTGCGTGCGCTGTGCGCAAGTTGACTCATATCGTGTCTATACATGATTTAAGCGGTTATAGCACGTTCGGGGCAGTTTTTCCTACGTCCCGAACGTTTTTCTAACTGGGCAGTTAATGCGCAGGCTTATATAAGGCTCACTTCTCTCTCATAGTAATGTACAAGTAATAGAACGTAGAGTACAGAAGTTTTTTTTAACATATGTATAGAGTTCAGAATTCCTTACGAATTTCCACAGACTTTGAGAGAGAAGAGTAGCGTTGCACCAGCGTTACTTAGCGCCGCAGAAGTCCACTGCCATCCAAGAAGTCAGAAGAGCAGAGTGATCCAGAGTTTTTCGACGAACTTGCTAGTTCTTGGAAGCTATTCGTGTGGGGCGAATTAAGCTTTGAGCAACGATGATAATTCATCCCAGCAGGCCAGCTTCCATCTTTTGCCTGTCATCGCTGCTGCTGTGTTAGCATTTCGATTCGTACCTTTTGTTTAGAAGTGCTATTGTCGTTTGCTATTGTTATGAAATCTTTTTAGATTATCGTAATCTAATATCCTCCTAGGATCTCTGTTGTGCACCTTCTTTGAAGTGTTGCGTTGAAACATTATTTTTACAAGTATTTTATTTTCTCATTTTTTCATCAAAATTGCACCCCGGCAATAACAGAAAGAAGACTAACCTATAAATTTCCTCCTAGCCTTAATAGAATCGCAAGAGGAACTGCATCTCCAGGTCGTACCGTGAATTAGTGGAGCCTGCTTGAAGGCTTTTGAACAAGCTAAAGGATATCCTCGGAGAGTACCAATAAATACAATCACCATGTTGGCATCTATGCCTCTCAAACGGACGATCTGAGATAGGAAGTGGCATACATGTTGTCCTGGAGAGCCTCCACCGTTGAACGTTTATAGTGTCGGCGACACAAATTTATGAGGATAAAGGACTACATCTCTAGCAGGTGGGTATGGACACACAAACCCTACTTATTTTAACTTTTTCTATTGTATCCAAGAATCAAGTCGAGCATTTAGACTTTGAATAACGCTATAATCAGAATTGATTATTGCTGTACTAGCGATGGCAACCCCCGGTTCATTCCGACTAGGTCACTCCCCGTTCCCGGGATACTTATTTTTAATACGTGTACTACTTGACTGTATTTATTTAGTATTTATCATGCATTTATTCTGTATTTAATTCCTTTAATTACATACTAATTATTTTATGTATTTTTTTTTTGTTTTTGCTTAACTCTTGGTTTATTTTGGTTCATGTTGAACCAACTTGGTTTGGCTTGGTTCATCATGATAAGGGATGGATGACCTAGATTGTGTGGGGAAGGATGGGTGGTGGAGATCAAACTTGACTTGATATTTATACCCCCTTACTTTTCTCTCTCCTCACAACTTCCATTTTATTTCCTCCACCAAAACCCTAACACAATTTGGAGAGGCAAGTACATCTTGTACACTATGGGGAATTTCATGCATCCCTATTTTTTTTTCCATGTTGTTCCTCTCCTCTTTCTATACAAGTTTGGGTCTTAAAGTTTTTGATTTCCATGGATGGTTGTGTGTAGATCTAAGTTTATACAAATCTTTGTTTTCTTAGATTTTGATCTATCAAACTTCATTATTTCCAAGTTTAGATTGTTCCATATTGTAGAGAATTTGATTTTACTCAAGTTAGACCTTTGAAAACCTGATTTCAAATTATTTTTAGTGATTTATGGACTTTTGAAGTTCATGTGTTCTACGGTTCTTCTTCTCGGGTTGGAGAAGAAGAACGCACATGGCATCTTATGCGTCCACAGAAACTGTAGCATGCTATGCGCCCACATAATTGAGTGGTTATGCTATGCGCCCACATAATTTAGTAGTTATGTATGCGCCCACATAATTGAGTGGTTATGCTATGCGCCCAAAGGCACTATACGCCCAAAGGAATTGCTATGCTCCCAAAGGGACTGTCATGCTCCTAGGGGAACTGCTATGCTCTAGAGGGACTGCTATGTGCCCACAGTGAAACAGTGCATTCTCCACCTGTGTGCACATAACAGTCATTTCAGTCCGCACATTTCGCTAAATTTGCGCCATGTCTTATCCTGCGTGATTCGTCGAATTCGAGCATTTCGTCTTATCTCGCGCATTTCACTGGATTGTGCCACTTGATGCATGTTAGTATTTCAATACATATTATTGTGTGCCGCGTGTCTTGATTGGCTTACGGGCATCCGTATCACTGGTACTTAACCTGGAGAGTTATAGACTCGACCAGACTAAATACTAATTTGACTTTATACCTTGTCACGAATTAACATTGATTGTTACCTTGACTAAATGATTGATCATGCATTCCTATTTGGAACTAAAAGACTAGCTAGTTGTCTTATTGAATTGAATGAGACACGTTCATATTGAACCATGAACCATTCGACTAGTCGATCCCGAACATTGGCATATGGACACGTGCAGACTTTAACTTATTTCTACAAAAGCAGCATGTGTACCTTACAGTCAAGGCATGATTATTCTGTGGCTAGGTTTGATTGTTGCATTACGCTATGTAAGACCTACAACCTAACTGCACGGGCATCGTTGTAAAGTTATGCATATCGTACTCTGTACGAAACTACTCATTCAGAATGACTATGATCCACGACATAAGATTTCAATTAACATAGGGACTATTAAGTAAAATAAAATAACTATTGCATGGAGAGAATGGATTCCCGAGTTCTTATATGGCAGCCATCTCCGGAAAATTAGTGCCTCGATATGCCGGCTGGTTCCTTCTAATACTACAAACCTGCCACACGGGCAGGGAGTGGTATCTGTTTATATTTTTCTATATATTGATGACGGGCGTCCCACTGAGACATGTCTAATTCATGATTTGTGCAATTGATTATTGGGTAGACTAGCCTTACTTGTACATTGTAAGAACTGAGGAATCCCTTATTGCATATTTCTAGGACAACTTGGAACTTACAGTTAGCAAGCCGTAGTAGTTGTATTGCGGTTTAAATTGATTTATTTGTGTACTGTAGCTACTCTGTTAACTATTGAGATGAGCAGAATGTCAGGACATGACGGGTCAACTTCTGTCCTTGTTTGGTTGGGAAGTTGGTTTAAAGTATCATGATGTTGTGTGAATCCCAATAGCAAGCAGAGACTTATTTATCATATTCTTAACTCTTATCATTGGTTCTAATTCTTCATGTCGTGCTTCCTTTGTGGTACTTGCTATTTGAGGTCTAACCTCTGGTTTTGTATGGCCAGATTTAGAGACAGCTCCCGAGGACTATGCTTACTTCCACCCCTAAGATGGTCAATACTAGAGGGATGATCGCAGGAGGACACGAGTGGGTTCCTTGCTTCCCTGCTCGTTTTGCTACTTATTTTACTTTTGCCGCTTGGCACCGACATGTTAGTCGGACTGTCTTGTACTTAGTTTTACATAATTGTAACTAAGTTAGACTGCAGCTGATAACGATTGTGTATACCCTGTTATATCATCTGGCTATGTTTTGTAAAGCCAGATCTCAATAACATTTTGATGAGCGTTTGGGACGCCGTACTGTTCATTCTTTTATGTTCTCTACTTACTGCTTTTCATTGAATGATTGAGACAATAGAGGTTGAGTGACCCTAGTGAGACTTGTATGTCGTATGCACCCCTTTGTCTTGTAGACAACATTGATCGTATTATACGGTATTCATCTACCCGTAATACGTAGCTGGCTGAGTCATTCCCCGCTCTCTGGTATTCTGGATCTGGGACCTGACAGACTAGGTGTTCAAGTAGAAGCAATAGCAACACTACAAGAAAGATGGCCTATCCCAACATTTTATAAACGTCGTAAAAACTGAATAAAATGTTGGTATATGTTTAGCCAACGTTTGTCCAACGATTTATGCAAACGTCGTCGTTGCCCTAGTTGGGAATTTACAACGTTTGCAATAAATGTTGGTATAGGGATTAGACGACGTTTGCAGTAACGTTTATAAATGTCAATAATAGTACAAAAATGGTTAACAATTTTTAACGTTTTTACAAAAAAAATGTCGACATACGTAACTTATTTCCAACATTTTATAAAATGTTGGAATTATTTTTCCAACATTTGTCAAAGAAAATGTTGGGTTGTGATTTTCCAACGTTTCCCAAAAAACGGTTGGTTTTGTGTTTCCAACCTTTTCTAAAAATGTTGGTCTTTTCCAACGTGTTTACACAAACGTTGAAAATATAATTTTGGATGGTACTTTCCCAACAATTTACCAAACACGTCGTAGATTTAACCTATTTCCCAACAATTTACCAAACACGTTGGGAGTTGTGTTAATGGGTGATAATTTTCAAATAATTTGACAAACATATCGAAAATTCAACTATTTTTCCAACGTTTTATCTAACCACTGGATTTGTTACAAAAATTGGTTAAAAATATCTGCCACAATCACATCAATATAAATGTGCTTGTACATAAAAATTTCAGATCCTATCACAAACATGTAAATGCATCCACCACCAAACAATCAGACAAAATATTAATATAAAATAATTGTAAATCAAAATATTGTCTGTGTCAAAAGTCTTTATATCTTTATTCATTCTCCAAAATACAAGTTCCTTCAAAGTAAAAATTAGACAATCTTCATGAACCCATATAAGTAACTTGACCATGCATGTAAACCTGTAAAAAAGAGAAAAATTAAAATTAGGACATACAAGTAAATAATGAATAAGGCTTATTGTGCAAGTTGACCTTCTCCACTAATCAGTTCCTTTTCGTCCTCTTCATAGCCATGAGGTCCTGAATTAATGAACACAAAAAAAAGTGTTTAAGCAAAGAAGATAATTTTCCATCATGTCAATCAGAAAAGTCGGTTGACATGTTAAGCAAAGAAGATAATTTTCCATCACTACGAGGCACTACATGGAAGGAAGTTGTCCAATGGGGAGTTGACACTAGTATAATTTTCCGTCACTACGGTGCACTACATGGAAGGAAGCTGCCTAGTGGGGACTTAATACTAGTGCTGGAAAGAGAGCAGGGGATCTAAAGCCATCTAACAACATGGTAAATGAGAATAAACTTGAACTTATGCCCAGTGATAATTGAGCTTCTAGTCATACCAGCCTGCACCGTACCTTATCAAGTGTACTTGAGTTTTCAAAATCTATAGAGGCGGTGTCAGATTCGAAGGAGTTGGCAGAGGATAATATGCAAAACATGTCTTCAGGTGGTAGCCCTTCGTCATATGGGACAAAACAAATTAGCCAAAATGACAATCCGGTAATGAGGAATGTCAAATGCATCTTAGTATCATCTTCCAAGTGTTGCATTGATGATGGTGATATTCCCGTATTCCTGGGGGCATGCATGACTATGGTAGACAAACTTTGGATGAGCCCAGTGTCTCAGCTAAGAAGCAAAAAATATTTAATACATTTGACCTTTGTAATGAATGTTGAGTGTGGAGAAATTTCAAATGCATCTTACATGAATCTTGGAGTTACTGAGTTAGTGCAAGTTATAAAGAAACTAGAAGAACGGATCAGCATTTAGTATCATCTTCCAAGTGTTGCATTGATGATGGTGATATTTCTTGTATTCCTGGGGGCAAGTATGACTATGTTGGACAAATTTTGGATGAGCACAGTGTCTCAGCTAAGAAGCAAAAAATATTTAATACATTTGACCGTTGTAATGAATATGTTGAGTATGGAGAAATGTCAAATGCATCTTAGTAATGAATATGTTGAGTGTGGTGATATTTTTCGTATTCCTGGGGGCATGCATGACTATGGTGGACAAATTTTGGATGAGCCCAGTTTTTCACGAAGAAGCAAAAAATTTAATACATTTACCTTTGTAATGAATATGTTGAGTGTGGTGATATTTCTTGTATTCCTGGGGGCATGCATGACTATGGTGGACAAATTTTGGATGAGCCCAGTGTCTCAGCTAAGAAGCAAAAAATATTTAATACATTTGACCTTTGTAATGAATATGTTGAGTGTGAAAATGTCAAATGCATCTTACATGAATCTTGGAGTTACTGAGTTGGTGCAGGTTATAAATAAACTAGAAGAATGGATCAACATTTAGTATCATCTTCCAAGTGTTACATTGATGATGGTGAAATTTCTCGTATTCCTGGGGGCATGCATGACTTTGGTGGACAAATTTTGGATGAGCCCAGTGTCTCAGCTAAGAAGCAAAAATATTTAATACATTTGACCTTTTAATGGATATTTAATACATTTGACCTTTGTAATGAATATGTTGAGTGTAGAGAAATGTCAACTGCATCTTACATGAATCTTGGAGTTACTGAGTTGGTGCAAGTTATAAAGAAACTAGAAGAACGGATCAGCATTTAGTATCATCTTCCAAGTGTTGCATTGATGATGGTGATATTTCTCGTATTCTTGGGGGCACGCATGACTATGGTGGACAAATTTTGGATGAGCCCAGTGTCTCAGCTAAGAAGCAAAAAATATTTAATACATTTGACCTTTGTAATGAATATGTTGAGTGTGGAGAAATGTCAAATGCATCTTACATGAATCTTGGAGTTACTGAGTTGGTGCAAGTTATAAAGAAACTAGAAGAACGGACTGAGAATTTAGAGAAGAGACAGGTTGATTTAGATCAAGAAGTGCTACAGTTGAAGAATCTTGTTAGGGACACAGAAAGAATGAACCACTTCTTCAAGGATTGTGTTAAAGAGCTTGAATCAAAGATTGATCATTCTCTCGACTCACTGATGATTCTATAGACAAATTTGTTGAACATTATTTGGGTTCAGATGATGTTATTTACTTGATTGGAGGTTTCGATGGTTCCATGTGGTTATCGTCACTCGATTGTTTTTTGCCATCCCTGGACATATTAACACCTTTATCCAATGACATCTCTCGGTCTTTCCTATCTGCTGTTGCATTAGATGGCATCCTTTATGTTATTGGTGGCGGTATTGACAGTTCATGGTTTGATACAGTCGAGTATTACAACCGGAGACATGATGAATGGATGCCATGTGCGTCCATGCTATCTAAGAAAGGCAGTCTAGCTGGAGCTACTTTAAATGGGAAAATATATGCTATCGGTGGAGGAGACGGTGTAGAGTGTTTCTCAAACGTCGAGACATATGATCCGGCACTAGATAAGTGGAATAATAATCAATCAATGATCCACAAGCGGTTTGCTCCTGCTGCAGCAGAACTTAAAGGTGCAATTTATTCTGTCGGAGGATATGATGGAAATGCATACCTAAGATCAACTGAAAAATTGGATCCATGGGAGGGTTACTGGAGTGAGCTACCAAACATGAATGTAAGGCGAGGCAGTCACTCTGTTGCTGTGCTCAATGAGAAATTATATTGCATAGGAGGTTATGATGGTGAGAAGATGGTTTCAAGTGTCGAAACATATGATCCTCGCTTGAATGCTTGGGTGATGTGGGAACCGATGAAGTTTGTGAGAGGTTATGCTGCTGTTACAGTCCTGGCCAATTCTATTATTGCTATAGGTGGTGTCCAAGAAAAGATCATTGTGGACAAAGTAGAATATTATATATATATAATATATATATATATATATATATATATATATATATGGTGTACTGTTCTATTTTTTTAAGTTCATGAAATGAAGGAACTACCTCTAAGTTCTCCAAGACTATGGAGGTTTATAACCTAGAGAAGAAACTAATTTGCTAAGCCAAATGAATCAAGCTATCACATTTTATTTAGTGGACATTGAAAAAACTGTAGAAAGTTAAGTATAACAAGGACAATCCTAATAATTTTACGAATTTGTAGACTGCCAACAAAGAGCAGCCATGCTACTAGTAGAGGAGAAATTAAAAAAAATCTTAATAGCACATCACCAAAATATAGGAGAAATAAAAAAATTCTAACCTCACAATAGCTTCGAAGCTGAGATCGTGGTACAGTGTGTGTTTGTACTTGCTTTGGTCATTGCAGTTGCGCTTGCTTTGGTGGTTGCAGTTGTATTTGCTTTGATGGTTGTATTTGTCTTTTCGATTGAACCTCTGATTGTAAATGCGCCGACTGATGCAAAATTGGAGGTGATGTGCGCTCAAAATTGTTTTCAAAAAACTAACATTATAAATACAAGAAAATGTTACATGCAATCCTCAAATAAATTTAGCTCATATACATCTAATAGTTGATAAATTCTAACCTGCTCTGTGCCAGAAGATACATCTCGTGAGATTGTGAGAAAGTACCCATATCACGTAGATGACTCTCAAGTAAATTTTGTATTTGTGCTTCCATTCGATCACTCATTCGAGATTCCACAGCAGATAACTTTTCTTGCATCTGGAGTTCCATCTGCTCTTCATTTCAGTTTTGTTTCTCTCATTTTCAGCCATCATGTCACGTCGAACCCTTTCATTTTCAGCCTTCATTTCACGTCGCAGGTTCTCTAACTCTTGTTGATGTTTTGTCTCAATCTCCCTCCTCTCATCCTGGCGCAGTTTATACGATGGTCCGAATACCATAGTCGGGGTGGCACCAAGCCCATATGTCCCCACACGACCGTGCCTATCACGTCCTATAACTCGCCCATATATGTCATCTCGTGCAACATCGGTCTCTGGATTTTTCGCTTCTAGTTCATCCATCTCTTGCTGTAAAATCAACTCATATTCATATAAACGTAACTACAATTTAGATAAACTTATAAAAAGTGTAAATAATAAAAAAAAAATTAGAAGTAAGATCATACAATCGCCTTAGCTGCTATTTCATTTACTGGCCCTTTCCCTTTAGTTACATGTATTTCCTTGTATACCATCCTACGAGTTGGCTCGTATCCGATGGATTTAGCCAGCTATAAGTATAAAGAATCAACGTGTCAGATTATTAGTGATGACCTGCTTTCCTGGTACATTAAAAAATGTATGAACTAATAAATAAAATTAATTTAATCTACCTTATTTCTAACTTCAGTGTGGGGAGTTCTACCAGATGTGTGGTGTTGTCCATTTTTTTACGAATGGCTTTATTCTTTTCACTTTTGGCCTGATACAAGGAAAATACAAATATACAATCAAATACTATGATAAACTGAAAATCAATGCTTCCATAAATACAAATATACCTTTCCTTATCAGAATCACAATAGTAGATGAGTCTTGGCCACTGACTTTCCTCGACCCTTGGGGGGCAATGCTTCAACTGTTCCTCATTAGTCGCATACTTAGTATAACCCTGACGCTTTACTTCAGCCTTCCACTCCTTCCATTTTCTTCCGACAGACGTCATCATAAATTTTCATCTGGTCTGTGGCATTTGTATTTTCCTATTTAAATAAAATGTAAAGAAAAAAGTCATGTAATTATTCATATATGTAAATTGCGACACAAAGTAATTTAATATTGCTAGGTGGTTATTCATCTACTTCACCTTAATATGAGTCCAAATTGCATCCTTTCCAATGTCTGGTACATGCCTCCAATCAAGGTAAGTTAAAGGTGCTAGGTGGCCATTTCGTGCTAGAACCCCTAAATTTGAAGCAAGTCTGGAACATGTTTCCTCAATTGGTTGGCCAAGATTGTTGACATGAATCTCTAGAATGCCACCATCTTCTGCCCATCCCTTATGCATTAAAGTAGGACCACAGGACTCGTCTCTGCTCCTCCGGATTGGAATTCGGGTCTAAGTATAAAATAGACATATAAATTTAATGCACAATAATATTAAAAACCCTGAATTTTAACTTCAATGATATTAATATCACAAATATGTGTTGTTAAGATTATTATTACCTGTCACTTGATCTTCTAGTTGTTCGTTGTTGTCGAACAATACTCTTGTTTGCTCCTCCTCCTCAGCAATAGTAGGAGGTGGCCAATTCAAAAGAGGTTCGGCCATGACAGTGTTGGCACCTACTTGCTCTTGTTCCTCAATAACGGTAGGCATAGCTCCCCTATTCAATTGGTTGCGTCTACTTGTCGCCATGGATTTTAGCTTGGCTACAATCAAAGAATGTATAAAAGAAAATGCACTGAAAATATAAGTCATTAAGCATAATTAACCAGTAACCAAATTGACAATTAACAAACAAGTTAACCCATTAGTACAAAAAAGGAACAATTTTCAGTATGAGGGAACTAATTATTTGAGTCATTGTAGGTAATTAATCAACAAATAACATTGTAGGGAACTAATTAATAGCATATATTAGGTTATGGCTTGTAATTAGTGCTTTAATGGGTGAGTATCCTACTTGGGCACATTGGATTACTAATGAGCGTCACAGCTTTGTGTGTGTAGGTGGCATAGATCGAGTATTCTAATTAGAGTATATGCAATACTTTAGTGTTGGGTGTTAATAAGTGGTATCACGAATGGTATGTGTCTTGATGATGCGTTAGAGTGTCATAGAGGGTAGGGCAGGTATGAGTGGTCCTTGTCCAGCTTGATAGTGTATGTATGTGCAGTTGGTTTACTGTAAGGATATATGTCAAGTTGATACTTGTACAGATATTAGCAGTAGCAACTGCAGTAGCAATTCAACTGCAGATAGGTAATCTACAGGCTGTGAGTTCCTGCACTCAGTGTGTATCTGTAGGATTGAACTACAGGTATTGTGCATCAATATTAGCATGACATATGTAGCAGCAGCATGCTGATAGGACACAAAAATTGTGGGGACATAATATTGTGGGGACATATGTATTGATATTATTTTTCACGAAAGATAGCACCTATGGTTTTTAGGAATGAAAAAACCGGTTATCTTAAATCCTGACAAATATTATTAGAAAGTTATCATTGAGACTGTTCCACAACTAATATTGCAGGTCAGAAGAAACATGGATATGTCTTCGTAGACATTACCATGTTTCTAATCTCGTGGCATTCCATATCTCTTTATGTTTGCTTGAGCCCAATGAAGTCATCAACTGTTAAATATGGTGATATCTTCACCTAGCATGTTTCTTATAAATGTTGTTTGATCTCTGTAGACATCACATTGTAGGAGGATATAGATGCTATCTTCGAGCATGTTAGTTCATGGACATGGAAGTCTCATTAGTTCCAATACCCTTCTACCTAGGAGTGCCCTTTTGGATAGTTGTTTACCTATATTGCACGGACATGTGTAGGATGATGCAGTAATTCAAGAAAAATGCATAGTCCTAACATTCTCTATTGTGCGAAATCCAACACTTACGCCGTTTACAAGAGAGGTTTCAGTCAGATCCCTTCTAGGCAATTGTCTGCCTCCTTACTAGCGAAAAAAATATAATTTACTCTATGTATAACTCAAGGATCATCATCCATGCCATCTCATATCAAAATGGTTTCAGTTATGGAGCATAAGAAAGATCCATAAAGGATTGTCAACAAAGTTAAATCTCGAAGAATCATAAACTATTTTCACCAGCAAATTATAAATAAATATTAATAGAATACTCGTCGTTTGTTTGTTCGATAGGATATAGTATACGATGAAGAAGGGAAGAACAAATAAGGAAATAACTCTATGTTGCAATGACACAAATACAACACAAAATGGACACAGTGGCATATACACACCTTTCTTGGCATGTTCTATTATATTTTGGAGTGTCCATGCCGTATCTATGTGCCCGACATGACACAACCATGACAACCATTTTGGAGAGTCCATGATTCTTAGGTCTAATTTTCGTGAAATTATTTGTTAGAATAATCTCTTGAGATTCAAGAATGGCTTGTCAGCCAAGATTGGCATCTGGAAAATGAACACACACAACTATGGCATCAAAGGGACAATCCCTGACATCCCAAAACATCTCACCCAAAATTTCATGATGGAGAATAGTCAGGTAGCCCTTGAAATTGCACACTAGATGCATCAATCATTATTGAGCCCAACAATCTCGCACTTGATTTTGATACCATAGACCTTTGTGACCATTGGAAATTTGTCTATGCCCTTTGTACATGCTTACCACTTGTAGTTCCCAGGATTGCAAACTGTAGTGTGCCTATAGCACCCTTGCCTCTCATGACATGGTTGCGCATTATAGTTTATACTGTATCAGGTGAACCTTTTCCACAAGAGTCCTTCATCTTTTGAAGCATAATTTATTTCAGAATCAAGAGAATATGCTAATTGTATTGCCTCAATCACACTTTCTCTTGTAATAGCAGTTACTTTTCGAGTGGCCATAACAATTCCCTACTCAGAGAGAAGAGCATTTGCTTTGGCTTCCTAAGTGTTGGATATGTGAATACAAATCAATATGACTATGTAGTAATATATGGCAATTTAAATAGCTTTGGATCCCAGGAATATATAGTTTTCCAACCAAACCAATCATTTTACAAAAACAAACTAGCTAAGGTTTGTTCTCATGTGTATCAAGGGATATTAATATATATACTAGTGACAAAACTGATACTTATATTAGTATCAATGGATCGCTTCCAAACGTCTTGTGTCCACTTTACAAACTAAATATTAATATCTTTTATCGTATCAAAGTATCAATTTTATTAAGGGGTATTAGTATCAGACATACTTGCTATATTAGTAAAGAGTATCAGTTTGTAGTCAAAGAGTATCATATACTAATATAAGTATCTGTTTTATCAAGGGGTATTAGTATCAGTGACGAACATTAATATAAACTGATACCCTAAAGTGGTATGAGTATTAGTTCTAAGGTTTGAGTGTTAGTTAACCTAACAACATCAGAAATTGGTTTTGAGTGCTAGTATCAGTTCTAATGTTTGAGTCTTTGGCATCTATTCCTAGAATCTCAAAAATATCCACCAAATTTACAGAGTAATTTCAATTTTAAGAATAATACAGTTTGGAACTAAGTTTAGGCAAAATTATAGAAACCCATCTCCAATTTCCACACAAGCTTGAGAATAATAAAGTTTGGAACTAATTCTGCTCAAAATTATGGAAAATCATTCCAATTTCCCACCCAAACTGCAGAAAATTACATAATAATCCAAAGTTGGCATTTTTTTCCCCACAATCTTTAGAAAA
>JANAVB010030205.1:0-63797 GCA_029216955.1 Iris pallida | reverse complement strand
GTTTGACCGATAATTTCATAATCCTAATCCTAATCCCTCCTCTCCTTCTACTCTGCCCCTCCCCCGCTCCCGTTCCGCTGCCGTGTCTAATATAATATTATTAGATAAACAAAAGAATCATATTAACATAGTCTAAATATAATTTGGATCGGGCCGGCCTTGGCCTAGGACGGCCAGGACGACCGTCCAGGGCCCCATAAATTTGGAGGCCCAAAATTGTTTTTAAAAAGAAATAAAAGTAAAAATATATTAGTAATTTTGTATCGAACATAGAACTAATATGTAACATGACCCTCTTTTATAACAAATTAATTGTTGTGTAGTGTTAGTATGTTAAACTTGCACACAAGAGATCTTAGGTTCAATTTTTGGCTACAACATTTTTTTTAAAATTTACTTTTACTTTAATTTTTTTATATTATATATGGACCCATTTTAATAGTTGTCTAGGGCTCCCATGAACTCAGGGCCGCTTATTTGGATACATTTTAATTAAATTTGTATATATATTTTTAGCATTTTGGATATATATTAAATAATATCAAGTAGTTAGTTTAAATATAATTTGAATATTGAATGTATTTTAGTTTAGATTTATTATAGAAATGTTTATAGGATTTGGATATATATTGTAGAAGATTTTACAAATTTTGTTGCGTAAGAGATCTACATAGTGTACATTCAGTCTTAGTTAGAAAGATTTTAAAATTATTTTAAACTATAAATTACATACGAATTTATTTGTGTCATTTTCAAAATTTTTATAATATTAAAAATAGGAAAAATTTATGAATGTCCAAAAAAACGAAAAAAAATTATGAAAAACCCACCGCGCAATAACATTTCATCGCATGTCCAGAATTAGTAAAAATATATAAGAGGATTCCGAATGACCTTTTTGCCCTTCCTTCTAATTTATTAAAAACACCCACGAAACTACCCTTAAAAAAAATGTTTCGATACTTCATCTTCTTCCATACGCTGCTCACTTTCGAATCTAGATTTTCTCCTCAAAAATCTTAAAAACTCGTCGGAAAATTTCGGAAAGACCGAGACAACGGCAAAAGTGCTAAAACGGAGGTCCAAACATCATTTTTGCGATTCTAAAATTTCGAAAGGCCGACAAACGATGAAGCGGTTTATCTCAGGTTCCTCGAAGATACGCTCATTTTGCGACAAATCGGACCTCGTTTGACCTCCCAGTCAAAAGTTATGACCCTCCAAAGTTTCAACTGACCATAAAATGCAGGAGAATGGCCATTCTCCGTGTTAGAACACGAAGAATGTTAATTTCGCATGAGGGTGGCCATTTCCGTCTTAATTTACATGAAGAATAGCATTCTCCGTCTTAATTTACACGGAGAATGGCCATTCTCCGTGTAATTTAGCACGGAGAATGGTCATTCCAGTGTTAAGACCAGTGTTAGAAACACGGAGAATGCCATTCTCCGTGTTAAATAACACGGAGAATGGCATTCCGTATTTATTTACACGGAGAATGGCCATTTCCAGTGTTAAAACGTAGGAGAATGACCACTCTCCGTGTAATTTAGTACGGAGAATGACATTCTCCGTGCTAAATTACAGGACACGGAGAAGGCCATTCTCCGTGCTAAATTACACGGAGAATGCCATTCTCCGTGCTAAATTACACGGAGAATGACCATTCTCCATGTTAAATGACACGGAGAATGGTCATTCAAATGTTAAAACACAGGAGAATGGTCCGTGTTAAAACACGGAGAATGTCATTCTCCGTTTTAGTAACACGGAGAATGCCTAATTTACACGGATAATGGCATTCTCTTTGTTAAAATGCAGGAGAATGACTATTCTTCGTGTTATATCGACGGAGAACAGTTGATAGAAACCTAATTTTTATTTTTTGTTTTGTTGAAAGAAATTTGACATGAAAAATTCAAGAGTTTTCGTTCTTCTTTCAAAACGATGCTAACTCTTATGGAAAAGAAGAAGAAGATCTTCTCTCCATAATTGACCTAATGTCGGAAAAGAAGAAAAAGAAGAAGAAGAAGATGAGCGATGATCGGAGTTCGACTGAAAAAAAAGTACGGTGAACTACGAACGATCTTTGCGATCTCTGCTGAAGAGAGAGCAATGGAATTCAGATCTCTCGTGAAGAAGAAGAAGACGACGAGAATCGCAATCCAAATCTGAATTTGTGCGGAGGGGTAGTTATGGTATTAATTTTGTAAATACAGAACATCTAAATGAAATCTTGGAATACTTAACGTGAAAATACATAATTCTGGACATTTCATAAAAACCCATCCTGCGGATAGATTTTTCATAAAAACTAACCCAATTTTCAGTTAAAAATATTAGCCAACATGTAAGGAACGTTACTCAAAGATTAAGTTATTTCGTGGACCTACGTACAAACCCAAACTTGACCTAATTTTATTTGACAGGGAAAGTGCCTACTATACATGCAACCATTGAGTGTCCAATTGAATACGAGAAGGGGGGGAGGGGGTTGTTTGGACTTAGGGTTCCTTCATTGCATACTAAAATATAGAACATCCACAGGTTATATAATTTTAGTGTTTATAGTTAAAAAAATGTTAAATAACCATATAAGAAACAAATTTACAATGTACATGTGTAAATGAGTATAATCCTATTATAAGCTTATACCGGTAAAATGACGTAGTCAAAAATTTCATCTAAAGGTTACAATATTAATTTATTATTAATTTTTTTTTTACACGTCCACAATGATCGTACAAACTTTCAGTACAATCGCTTCGTACTAGAATCGTCCGAGTCAAACAAAGCTATGTATATCAATGCATATCCATAGCATTACTATTATGCTTTGTACAAGATATATTATGAAAGAGTGTCAATAATACCAAGAAAAACTATGATTTAGAAATAGTACTTATAATAATATCGAGTTCGGAGGAATTGATTCCAATTATATTATACTTATTACAATAACAATATCGTCTTTATCTTCAAAATCCCAGGAGGCACGGTCGCGATCTCTCGGGACAACCTAGCTACGTCCCTGATGGATAGGGCCCAACCCTAACCCTACTTCTACTTCCATATAAGTTATAAGTATTTACGACATGGACAAGGGACCAAAACTATTTAAATCTGACTTTACCCGCTAGTAATCTCGATCGAAAGTCACATAGAAGACTAATATGGATTTTAGTATTGTCTCGATTTTGTTTTTTTAAGAAGCAAGTTTCAGTACCATAAAAGCTACTTAGTGAAATATGCATATTTTAATCAACAACCACTTGCCTAAGATGAAGTACAATATGTAACAATCTTAACATATATTAGATCTGAATTTTTTTTACGAGAACCGAAGAACCGTTACACGACTTTTTGGCCGTCAACGATGGAATCGTGGATTCCACACCGTACATAGCGGAGATTTCAAATGCCAGCTTTCTAACGTCCGTGTGGCGAGCACAGACGCTACGAATATAAATGATTATTTTTCTGCACGCACGACACTCCAATCAGAGTGCATTCGAAAGGCCAGTCAACGCTCGCTCCTACTGCTTCTGACAATCTCCCGAACAATTAAGTTTCGTCGCTGACGATATTCCCTATAACCGACGGTCCATTCCCCAATAATCTCCAATCCGAAATGGTCGTTTCATCGACTCTATAAATACCTAAAATTATCTTTCACTACAAAATCCCTAATGAATCCCCCCTCCCACCCCTAAACAATCCCCAAAGATCTCCTACTCGCTAACCATCTCATCCTAGAAAATCTCCCCTAAGAGATCCTGGTCACCACATCCAAAGGCCAAAACCTTTGTGTCAAGGGAAAACTTGTTGGGTTGGGGGGTTGGGTTGGACTTGGTTGAACCCATTTTTGCCTTTGGTGTTTCAAAATTAGAGGTACACAAGCTCTCCCACTATTCCAATTCTTATTCCATTTAATTTTATTCGGGCTCTCTCGAGAACAAGTAAAGAGCATATATTTCTTATTCCGGATTTGTGGGTTTTATTCCTTATCTAGGTGAGGGTCGAGTTGCCATTATGATTATATTCGAGTTTCTATAAATACCAAAATACAGAGAGAGAGGAGAGAGAGGAGAGAGAGAGAGAGAAGAGAGAGGAAGAAACAAAGAATAATTAACAAATACAAAGAAGAGTATATATAAAAAAAAGCTATACATACATATATACAGGAGAGAGTGAGAAAGGAGGGAGAGAGGGAGAGAGAGAGAGAGGTGCGTTGATCGAGTCCGCCGGAAGCTACGGAGGAGAGAGAGAGAGAGGCGAATTTCTTCGTTTCTCTCTCTATAATTCTGAGAATTATACGCAAGCACGCACGCAACACACACATACACACTCTCTCTCTCTCTCTCTCCTCGAGTCTCCTGCTGCTACTACACTGACTTCAGTCATTCGCTCGAATTTCTCACTTCTCTCTCCTCGCCGAGTTTCGCGGATCAGAATTAGGGTTCCTCTGTACTTTATTTCGGGATTTTGCGGATCTCGGCATAAAGTTGGGATTTTGGGAGGGTTTTAGTGAAATTTTGGGGGACAGAGAGAGAACTTTGGCAAAAAAGTTGGGTTTTTCGGAGGGATCTGAAGTGTGGAAAAATTTGTTCCTTACTCTTCGATAGCACCTCTGGATGTTTGCTCACAGAAATCATAGTAGTAAGTTTTTTGGCTTGTACTTGAGAGTATTAGAATTTTTAATGTACTCTGTTTTTTATTTTCTTCTTGATTTTTAATTGTGATTTTATGATTATGGGAAGAACTTTACTACAATTAGAAGATTTGAAGAGAAGGTTCAAATTAAATTACTCTGAAGTGAAATCGAATTTTATCCATTTCTGGGATTTCATTGTCAAAATGATTTGTGATATTTATGATTATTTGAAGAGCTCTATTAAGATTAGAATATTTGAAAACAAGAGTTCAAATTAAATTTCTCACTTTTTTGTAGTGAAATGAGATCGAATTTATCCATTTCTGGGATTTAACTCTCAAAATGAGAGCGAATTTTATTTAACTCTCAAAATTAGATCGAATTTTATCCATTTCTGGGATTAACTGTCAAAAGTTTCAATTTTTTTTTTAATTTTTAGTTTTGTAAGTAGTTTTTTTATATATTATATATGAATTCTCTTTATGTATTTTCTATAAAATGGTGTACTCACCTTTTGTAGTGAAATGAGATCGAATTTTATCCATTTCTGTGATTTAACTCTCAGAATGAGATCGAATTTATCCATTTCTGGGATTTAACTGTCAAAATTTTCATTTTTTTAACTTTTACTTTTGTAATTAGTTTTATTACTATATGTGAATTCTCTTTATCTATTTTCTATAGAATGGTGTTACTCACTTTTTATAGTGAAGTGAGATCGAATTTTATCATTCATTTTCAAAATTTTCAATTTTTGTAAACTTTAGTTTTGTAATTAGTTTTTTATATGGATTCTCTTTATGTTTTCTATACAATAGTGTTTTTTTTATCATGAAGTATCTGAAAGTTAGTAAATTGATCTCTTTTTTTCACTCACTTCTATTGTGAATGTTATATTTGTTAACTCCAGCTATGAACTAATCATCATAGTTTATGTTATGGTATGCTAATAAATAGAAATAGATCAAGTTCTATTTTGTTTATGTGAGATCCCTTTATCTTTTTTCTGAAGCCATTTTATGCTTGTTATTGTTATTTTTCGGGGTCTCTGTAAAGAGAGGAAAAAAATATTAGCATTTTATTCTTTTTCCAGAGACCCTGGTAAAAGATAACAAGGATACAAAAATTTAGGGCTTCCTTTTCAAGTTTTTAATGGCTTATGGTACTATGTATGGATTCAGTTTTTGGGCCATGAGTAGTTCGACAAATGGGAGTGATAAGAGGGTGCTGTCAAATAAGCATCAACCAAAGCAAAAGCAGCATCAAATCGATTCGCCATCTGCAGACGGAGATAGCTCCGGAGGGAGTGGTTTGAAGAAGGGACCGTGGACTTCTGCAGAAGACGACATTTTGATGACTATGTCAAAAAACACGGCGAGGGGAACTGGAATGCGGTGCAGAAGCACTCTGGACTGTCTAGGTGTGGCAAAAGTTGCCGCCTACGATGGGCTAATCATCTGAGGCCAAACTTGAAGAAAGGAGCTTTTACGGCTGAAGAGGAGGAACTGATCATTGATCTCCATGCTAGACTGGGCAACAAATGGGCACGCATGGCTGCAAATGTAAGTCTTTTAATTCCTTTTTTTAGCCATATGAACATATTCAATTTCACATTACAAAAAGAAACTTCAATTTCCCATGAACCTTTAAATGGGAGGAGTGTATTTCATTATTGATGGGAGAGGAACCATTTATAGTTTCCTTTGCTTGTTAACATGATGTACCACATTCCGACTCTTCTCTCATCAAAATGTGACGATACCTCAACTTGTAGAACATAAGTGCAAGAGTATCCCCTTTCACATGCTCTAACCCATTGCTAAATGCTACGTAGCATTGTCTTGCAAGTTCTTTTGGTATTAGTGGGTTAACTACTTTATTTTGATTGTGAAAAAGAGATAATGTAGGTACCTTTGCTTCCTCTGGCCTTAAGGGATGGAGGATTCTCGACTTCGGGTAAGTAAGCTGAGATAGAATCATGTAATTTGTTTGCTTGTGACGTCTCAAACATAGTTTGCATATCGGTCGGTACCAATACGATACGGTACGTCCGATAACGATACGGTTTGGCATGTCCTGATTCAATACCAATCACTACCGATGCTGGCTAATACCGATGAGATCTTTTCCAGTCAATTCTTTAGGGAAAATTAAAAGAAAAATATTGATATATGGAAAATAATATCAATGAAATGATTCACTGATAATGTTATAAATGTTATATCGAATATCGACATGATTTCTTGATAAATTGTAACAATTCCCATTTGTCGTCGTTATATATCTATAAATTCACAACATTCATCCATATTTACATTATTTCATTTATAATTAATGAGAAACAACATATAATATATAAAATTATGCCTAAATGTATCAAATATATCGCAGGTAAACCAATCAGCAAGGCTGACTATTATTTCATTCAACTTCAAAATTACTAAGAAACAACATAAAAAATAGTTAACATTATGCCTAAATGTGTAAAACATATTTTTCTAAAATTTTAATAATTATTTGCTTCTCGATACCAAAAGATCCGATAGTCCGATGCAGATCAGTCGATAGTGTTGATACCGTGGATCCTGATACTCATATGAAGGGTCCAATACTGATTTTTATACCGATAGTGTGAACCTTGGTCTTAAATCTCCTCTGACCCTAGTCTTTTAATGACAAGTCTTCCAATTTTGTATTTTGTAAGCCAGGTGCAAGTTTCTTTTGCACTATACCTAGAAAGTATTTCCTCGTTATAGTTCCACAATGTGACCAGTGAATTGAGCTTAGTTTGGGAAGGGCATCTACTAATAGCGCTCCTCTTAAAGTCTTCTTTTTGTTCTTCTCATAATTCTCTTTTATCTTTGAAGCTATTCTAACATTTAAAGATTACGAACATTTTGTCATGGGGATGCTGCTTGATATAGTGTCCCCTGTAGAAATACTTTGAACCTTTTCTTTCTTACTATTTGAATTTAAAGTATTACTGAAATGGCCCTTAGAGAAATATATTATGTATTACTATGTGCATATGGTGGCTTATGAGAATTACTAAGAAGAGTAAGAGGTCTCATAACTAGTTTCTTATAACTGTTAGGTCGCATCAAGTTCTCCTGGATAGTATGTATTTTTCATCTGCAGCTTGATCAAACAATATAAAGAAGTAAAAGGGTCTGATCATTCTTTTTTTGTGTGACCGGGGTTTTTATGCTTTTCTTTGGTTTCATCGATGGAATTTTCTCATATGTTTTACTTCATAATTCTTAATGTATTTAGGTAACTATATTATTCAGTTCAGCTTTTTCCTCAGTTACCAGGGCGTAGACAATGAGATAAAGAACTATTGGAATACTCGAATTAAAAGACGTCAGCGAGCTGGCTTGCCACTTTACCCCTCTAATGTGCATGCCCGATTCTCTAATGAGAACCAGAGCCAAAGTGTTGGAGACTTCAAGAATGGCGACAGACAGCAAAATGGAGTCTTGGTAGGCAATGTTTGTGGACTTCCTGAAGTTCAATTTGAAGATTATAAAGCCAATACAGGAGCTTTGTCTTATGGATCACCATTCCTGGACGACTCTTTTAGTAGCATGGTGGGACAGGGTCTCGGATCTCAGAGTTATGGCTTCATCAATCCATTGTTTTGTAGCAAGCGGTTTCGGGAATCTGAAATCTTCTTACCTGGGTCTCATGGCAGGCCTCGGTTTGAGAACTTTTCAAATGATCCTTCTGGAAAGGTTAATCAAACTTGGGTTCAAGCTATTCATATGATCCTGACCTGATTAGCAAGAACCCAGTTCCTACCGGAGCTGCAATTTCTGGCAGCCATTGCCCAATTAGTGGCAACTACTCTTCTTCCAGGACCTTTCCAGGAACTGAGAAGGTGGAGCTCCCTTCACTCCAATATTGCGATCCCAGTATCAAGATACTGATGTTGATAGCTGGCTTGCACCTCCACCCTCACCTTTTGACACAGGTCACCCTTATAGCTACTCCCCTGCAGAAACTGTGTCCCTGCAATCGAATATAGTTCACAATGGAATAGCGGTCTCTTAGAAGATTTGCTTCATGGGTCGCTGAAGAAACAGTCCGTTGACAAGAGTTCAACTTCTTCCGAAATGACACCCAGTGATTTGGTGGATAGCTTGGCACTTACGGTTTATGAGCCAGAGTGGGATGGATACAGTTACCCCCCTCCTCTTCTGCTGCATCTGTCTTTGAGGAGTCCACGCCTCCAGTAACTGGTGGTTCCTTGGACGAGTTTCCATCATCCAAAGCAGAGTCTGGTAACCCTAATCTCTTCTGTAAATCTACAATAGACTGTTTATAGTATACGATGATATTGAACCTAGCTAAGTCATATACTACTGCTGCAGGTACGGAGATTATTCTGCCAAATGCTGAACCTGTTTCAACCCAGGATGCAACACAGAGGGAAACTAAGCCAAGTCCAGAATTCTTAAGACCGGATGCTCTACTGGCGTCCGGATGGCTTGTAGATACTCCACAACGGTAAAAGAGGTCAGCAACATGAACGATGCCATAGCAGCGCTTCTTGGTGATGATGATTTCAGCAGCGACAACAATAACGAGCCTGCTGCAACATCGGCTTGCTTGCAAGAATTTGATACCGAGTCTTACCGTGGAACAATATGCCTCGTGCTTGTCAGATGTCAGAGAATCCTTGAGGCTCCTCGTGGAATTTGATTTACCCTGGATGTTGTTTGTCACCGAGTTTCTTCCATCATTGGAAGAAATCCGGTGAGATGATATTGTTGTCGTAACATGGGCCATTATTCTCTCGATTTAGTTCCTGTAAGTTTCTGCTGTGATCTTTATGTGCATTTTGAGAGATTGGTCCGAGACTATGGTTGCATTTAGGATCTTGTTGTTGCTGTGAATAACTGAAGATGCTTGCCTAGGAAGAACTCATGATGTCCTGAGCGCAGCCTGTTCATTTCTGTGTATTTTTGAAATATATGGCTGCCTTCATTTCACTATTCTAGTTACATCAACTGTTTCAAAGTTGAGCGGGTTGCTCAATTTACTTGGTTCACTGAATTCTTGTACTCCTATTTACTGCACTGTTTGGTTCTCCTTTCTCTGGAATAAGTGAACTGCCATCGAGAGTTCGGATTGTTCTTGCTGTTTCCATTCAGGTTCTTGAGATTAATCTCGTGCGTGTTCCAATTGATAAATCATGTCACTGTCACATGCTTCAATGGGAAAGTGGACTTGAGCAAACACTCATAATATTTGTTCCTAGGCTATAGCATGGTACTCTGTTCTGTCTCCTACAAATCATAATTGTGATAATTTTCTCCATCCATTTCGATGCTTGAAGCAGAGTGGATACTAATCCCAATCATGATCTCTCGTGGCTAATTTGCTTCATATTTGAAATCAAGGTTCGCGGTATTGGGAATCAGTATCGGACCATTCATGTGAGTATCGAGATCGGCGGCATCGACAATATTGCCGGTATTTTAAAGGCTTAGAGTCGAATCATAAACAATATGTATCAATGAGTTATTAATTTATACTAGTAACGCATAAAAATTGTTAAAAAAATTAAATTAGAACTTTGAATATATATTTAGATAATAACATGTAGTTAGGTTAAATATTGAATATATTTTAATTAAAAATTGTTTTCGTAGAACTTTGGATATATGTTTAGATAATATCATCTACTTAGTTTAAATAATGAGTATAATTTAATTAAAATTGTAGAACTTTGTATATATGTTTAGATAATACCATGTAGTTTAATATTGAATATATATATATATATATATATATATATATATATATATATATATATATATATATATATATATTGAATTTGTTATATATATGTATATAGGATTTTGGATATATGTTTAAATAGTGTGTGGATTTTAAGTTTTTACACTTAGTCGTAAGGATTTTAAATTATTAGTACGTGAGGATATACATAAAAACGTATCAGTGGTAGTTAAATAAAAGAATTATTATTTTTATTAATTAGTGCGTGATATACAAACGGCTTGGACGACTCACTTTTGAGCATTTTCGTGCCGCCTTAGAGATTACTTAGAACTTATATAATTTTTTTATAATTTTATAAATTTAGTGAATAATTAATTTAACACATTATTTTCGAGTCCATGCCAACCGAAAGTATTATTTAAACAAAGTTATTAATATATTGAATATTGAATTATTTATGCTGTGTCAAAAAAATGTAAAAAAAAATTATCAAACGAAAATAGTTGACGACTGTTTTCGTGATAAAAAAAATATTTTTCGTGATAAAAAGTCGAACGTAAGTATAATAAAAACAAAAAGTTGGATGTAAGTACAAAATTTTATTGATAAGTGGGACGAAAGAAAAAATCACATATTTTTTCTTCTAACAATCTTACGTAATAAAGTCACGTGATTGCACGTGACATAAATACCTGGTCTTGTTCAAACCCAGGAGAAAGTGGCTCGCAAAAAAACCGAGAGAGAATAAAACCCAATCTATCACTCCACTGCTGCTCCAGTGCGGAAAAAATGGCGGCAATTCTCCGGAGCTCCCTATCATCACCACCAAATCCATGATTTCCCGCACAGTTCCCATCAAGACTCGAACTTCTTCCGTTGTACCACAGATTTCTCGACAACTCTCCCGCCGGCGTTCGTCTAGGCGACATGGATCGTCCCGACTTAGGGTTCGGGGTGAAAGGGTCCGGTTTCTCGAGGATCGGAGCGGGTCCGGATGGAGACTCTTCCGGTGGCGATGGTGGGTTTGGTGGGTGGGGGATGGGAGCAGCTCGGTGGCGGCGGAGATGAGAATGATGGGGATGATTCCTCTTCTTTCTCGTGGTAAAGTTCCATCCTTTTTAATTTTAGTTTTTTATTAAGTGTAGACTTTGGTTGGATGAGAATGTCATCTGGTGAAGTTTTGGTTGGCTTTAGCCAATTTTGCGCAGGAACTGCAGGTGCTCCGAAATATATGTCCGTGCCCGTGTCGCCGTACGTATCGTGTCTTATTAGCACCGTATGTGTGTCCATGTATAGCGTAGGGCCATTTGGCTAAGTTGAGATATTTTGGTTATTAATGATAATGGTAGTTGTGACATTGGTGTGTTATTTAAAATTACTTGATATTTAGTCTATGGTGCACGGACACGGATAGGATACAGCACGACATGGTAAGTCCATGTTGACATGGACATGGCACCTCTATTTGGTGTGTCCTAGTGTATTTTGCAGTGTTTGGGTTGTGTCCAATGTGTTGATACGTGCTGAGACGACACGACCAGCCCATATTTTGGAGTGTCCGTGCTTCCTGTATTTGGCGGCTTCCTGTATTTGGCGGTAGTACGTGGAAAAACTGGCAGATATACCTAAATTTTGGTTAATTTTGCCTTGAAGTTCGATTGTTTTGCTCAACGGTACAACCACAGCAACAACTGTTGTAGCAAAAAGGCCTTTATCTGAAATTTTCAGTGTCCGCTGAGAGTTCTCAAGTAAAATTACTGACCCTGTTCATGTTGGCATCTTGGGGAATGGAATTAAGGACTTTCCGGCCAAAGTTTGGAATAATGATATACACTATTCTACTTGTATATATACATATAAATATGGCTTACTCTTCTCTATGAGAAGAAAACACGTGGGGACACTTTTATCAGCAATGTAATAGTTTTTAAGCTCAAGTAGATGTTTTGTCTGGATTTTGCACAGATCATTCTCAAGCATTATAGTCAATGTTTATTGGTGGTTTAAGATATGGTGGTACTTTGCACTTTATTCTTGTATCAAGCTATAGAACAATAAAGGGTATTGGTTTGCATATTATCTCTTCTTATAACTTACAAAAAAAATGAGTGTTTTGTGGCTAATTTCTTTATTGATTATTCATCCATCAGACTGTTGAATCCTTCTCCACAAGTAGCTGTCATCACACACTAGAAAGTTCGATTTTACAGTATTTGCTAAAAGATCATTGTTGCCAAATCATGAGCATCGATCAACCATCTTAATGAGCTCAAGAGATTGATTTCTATCCTGGCTGTAAAATGCTGCAGTGTCATGCATCTAGGATTTAGTTATCTTATATCCTATGGTTTTATTGCCCAAAGTATAGCTTCCAAGGTTATCGAGTTTGAAATTCTACCATTCTTTTATTGATTTGTACTCTTTATCATCAGGATTTACTTAAGAACTATGGTTTTCTATGAGTGTTAAACTAAGTTCTCTCTAGTAAAAAAGTATTAGCTAACTAAACCATGTTCGGATTGCAGATGGATGAGATGGTTTTATATCCTTGTTCGATTAGTTAAGGAGGCATTGCATTTTGAGCAACTTGTCAGGACTTAGTGTTTTAGGCTACACTTCGTCGCGTGCGACGCACTATCTTCCTCTTCGAAGACTCGTACAAGCCTTACTGAACTCGCTTAGCTAGAATGCTAAGTAATTAAGGGAAGAGTGGAGCAAATGGACTCGTACAAGATTTCTTCTATTAACTTGGAGAATGCTTACAAGTTTTGGTAGTGAGGAACAAATGAGGCCTCCCAATTATTATAGTGCCCATAGGGTTTACATGGAAACATCAGGAACCATCTGGAACCGACATATTTCAGGGATTATTTTAGGAATATTCTAGGGACTAGATAAGTATAAGGAAGCTTCTAGTACATCTAGAAAAATCATGAGACATCTAGAAAGGTCTTGAGTCTTTGGAAGATTCTCGGGTCCTCTGGAAGATTCTGGGACCTTCTGGAAGATTTCCCCATCTTCTAGAACATTCTGGAAGCTTTCTGCATAACCTTGGTCCGTGGAAGGCTATGTAACTTTGCCTCGGACGGGGCGCAACTTTTTGGGCGTTACAAATTGCTGGAAATCCCCATCATATTTTAAACATCTTCAAAAGAATAGTTTTGGTATTAATATTTTATGGTTTTTCAGGTATTTGATGGCGCTTGATAAAACCCAGTGGTAACTAAAGCTAAACGTCGGCAGTTTTGACACTCATTGGTGATTTAATTTGCCAGGTAACGTTTCATTTTTTCCTTAATACCATGAGTTGTCTGATAAAATATCCTTTCATCTTATAACACACTTGCAGATCAAGTAAGGGCACCAAAAAGTATTCCCTTGTGATCATTAACTTCTGCTTGCATTTGGTAACCGTATTTAAAGTTAAGCCTTATAGATAATGTTGGTACATGAACATTTCCTTTCATTTTTAATACCACATTTGGTTGCAAGCATGTAAATGCAAAAGCAAAAGATTTTATGATCTTGGACTAGTCCAGAAGGAAGATTTTCGGTTGAATTTCAGGAAGGTTTTTTTTCCCTCCCATTTTTTCATCGTAAGAGGTCAGATGAGCAAAAGGTTATTTCTGGAATTTTATTGATTTGCAGTTGTCTCTTTTGATTAGTAATTTTATGTGAAGAATTTGAACTCACATTGTAATTTATTTTCATGCTGTATATTACAGTTTGCATATAAGAAACACTGTCATAGTGATCGATAGCTGTTAGCATTAGCAAAAGTATAGTCCAACAGAAAGTAATATCTTTTTTTCGTATATGCAAAAGTGAAGTAACAAATTCAAAATGAAAGCATACATATAAGAATTACACAAAAACTGATGGTTCATTAGACATTAACAGTTATCAAGTGTACCAAAGATGGGTATGGTTCTTGAGTGCATTATATGACTCACTAGTGCAGTTGGAATCCTCGCAAGACCCTATGTGTTTCACTACTCAAATGAGTCGTGATTATATTTTGACATACTCATGTGACTGCACATTTCATCTAGGTTGCCATATAACTCATCCTTCTTGTTGCGTGCTTCCAGCTTTTGATTGATCAGGTATAAATTCAAAGTGTAGCATACATATAAGAATTACAAAAATGATGGTTCATTTGACATTAACAGTTATCAAGTGTACCCAAGATGGGTACCGTTCTTGAGTGCATTATATTAACACTATTGCTGCTGGAATCCTGGCAAGAACCTGTGTTTTCACTACTCATGAGTCATGATTCTATTTTTGACATACTCATATTGACTGCACATTTCATCTAGGTTCCATATAACTCATCCTCCTTTGTTGCCTGCTTCCAGCTTTTGATTGATCAGGTACAACAACTGGACTTGAAGCGAACATTTGTGTTCACTCTCTTGGGGCTTGTGTTGGTGGGTCCAACATTGCATTTTTGGTAATGATGTAATGTTTTATTTTTAGTATTTTTGAAGCTTGCATATTATCTTATGGTATCTCTGCGTTCAAAAAAAGGTTTAATAATCTCTTTCAGATATCTTATTGATTATCTCCTTATACTTGCAGATAACCCCCGTAACTATGTTTCTGACTTGGAAAACCTTTACTAATGCTAGGGGTTACTTGTCAGACAACCATTAGAAGTAAGGTAATAGCTAGCCTTTACCCTAATTGTAAGAATCCCTTTAGAATTTGGATCATTCTCGTTGGTGTGGGAGCAGTGGGGGCATCACGATGATGATATTGGTGAACTGAGGGGATCCTCAGTGGTGACTATGGTAAGCGGAGGTCCTCCTGGGAGCCATGAAGACAATGGTGGCAACAACAATTAGAGGTGAACCGCTCTCTCTCGATGTTTTGTCAGGGTGGTTGTGTGCCCACCTGCTGTAGAAGGCCTGGTTGCCAGCCAGTCATCACAGATTCCATGGCACACATCTGTCATCGACAGTCATGGAAGACCAGCCCCCATGGAAGAACTTTCATGGTAGTAGTGAGATGGTTGGTGCTGCTTGCATAGCTATGTTGGGAGAAACTTCTCACCTTGCTGTCAGAGAGCAGGGAAAACATAACTCACCTTACCATGAGATAGGACGGAGATGTTAATTGCCTTGCCGTCCTGTTCCGCTGTCTGTATCACCATCTGGACATCCCATTGGTTGCTAGTGCGAAAACAAGGTCAAATTTGAGGGAAATATAAATTTTAAATGGTACATGAAGCAACGATGTAAGGAATTTGTGCATGAGAGTAGGATTAGATTGGCTACTTGCAACATAGGAACATTAGTGGAAAATATAATGGAGTTGGTGGATACAATTGATGGTGGTAATATTATATAGTTTGTCTACAAGAAACAAAGTGTGCAGGTGAGAAATTGAGGAAAAATGATACTAGTGGTTTAAGAATTTGGTATATAGGTGAAAAGAGAGAAATGGGGTAGGAATACTTGTGGATGAATTATTAATGAATAAAGTTGTAGATGTAAACAAAAATACAGGATATGATAATATAATTAAGTTAGTATTAGGGGAGAATGTTATTAATGTTATTAGCGCATATGCATTCCAAGTATGACTACATGGAAATACAAATTTTTTTGGGAACATATGTATTGTTTGATTTAAGGAGCACCTGGAGATGAAAAGTTATATATATAATATATATATATATATATATATATATATATATAATATATATATATATATATTTTTTTTTTTTTTTTGGAATAAGGGTGAATTTATTCCTCGCATATAGCGGAAAAGGTATTAGAGTACAACATCACAACTTTCCATGCCCCAATAAACTATTATGGGGCCATTACAGATATATCGAATTCTATATTATGTAGAATTCCAATAGGGGGGTAGTCAAGCCCTCAAAGATACGTCTGTTCCGCTCCTTCCAGATGTGCCAAACAGACGCAGCAAGACGGACTCTGGCTCTTCTAGCCCACCTGGGATCCCGTCCTCTGTGATCTCGGATCCAGCTGAGGATGCTCCGAATATCTCGATCCATCCCCACTCCTCCTCTCAGCTGTGCACATTGCTCAGTCCAAATGTGCCAGGTCAGGCAACCAAAGAAGAGATGCCCCATAGATTCATCTGCATCAGTACATAGCACACATTTGGCATCCGGGATCTGCATCCCAAACCGGAGGAGTCTGTCTCTCGTCATCAATCTACCCCGGAGGAGGCGATAAGCACATAGTTGCATTTTTCGTGCAACTCCCTTGCCCCAAATGAAGTCCACCTCCTCAGCCTGGTCGTGGTGGGTCCGAACCAAATCATAGCAGCTACGAAAGCAGAATAGACCTGAACCTCCCCCGTACCTGGGCCGGCCCAGCTCCATGAATCCTCCGTCTGGTCAGCGTCTATGGGAATGAGGTGAATCTCGGCTGCAAGCTGGCCAGAAAATGGGTAACCCTCTGGCCTCCAAACTCCGTCCCTAATGATCCGGCTGCATGTGAGCCCCCTTCTCGCTTCCCTGTCCAGCTGTTCCAATATCTCGAGCAGGGATCTGGAACCCAACCAAGGGTCTAGCCAAAGGTCGGTAGTCGTCCCATCCTTCATGCGCCTGCAGATAGCTGTCTGGAGTACCGGTCTACATCTCAGGATGGCCTTGAATGTGACCGAGAAATTGTTGTCTATCCTGCAGGTCCAGAAGTTGGTCCTCCGTAAGTATCTGCTAGCCATCCAGTCCGCCCAGAGCGACCCCCCTTGATGAATTTCCAGGCCATCTTCACACAAGCTGCCTTCCGAACCGCATGAAGAGGCCTCAACCCAACTCCTCCTTCCTCCGAGGCCGACATAACTGATCCCAAGATATCGCATGTATCCCTCCCTCCAGATGAAGTTAGCGCAAATAGCCTCCACCTTCCGAATAGTAGCTGTAGGGATCTGGATCGACTGGAGCCAGAAAAGTGATGCCCGCAATGACCGACCGCACCAACTCAATCCGTCCCCCAAATGAAAGTCCCGCCGCTTGCCAGCCCTCCACTCTCTTCTGAGCAAAGTCCACCAAGCTATGACAATCCTGCTCGCGGGCATAGTTGACCGTAAGCGGGACCCCCAGGTATTTCACTGGAAGCTCGCCTCTGTCCACACCTAAGGCGAAAGCTCTCTCCTCCTGTAGTGTACACCGGGAGCTGAAGTAGACTCTGCTCTCTCCCGGTTTAACTGGAGCCCTGATAGCCGCCCGAACTCCTCCATTGTCAGAGAGCGCTCTCATACCCCTCATGGAAGGCTGGAGTAACACCAATAAATCATCAGCATAAATCAAATGAGATACAACAGGACTCACCAACCGGAAGAGGGGAACAATCTCCCGCTATGCACTGCTATATATCATACTCGTGAAGTACTCCATCACCAAGGTAAAGAGATACGGGGAGAGGGGGTCACCCTGCCTCAACCCCCTGTTGCTACTAAAATAACCATGTGGCGTGCCCTGGATGAGGACAGAGAAGGTAGGGGAGCAGATGCACTCCTCACCCTCGCAACCCATCTCTCGTCAAACCCCATGGCAAGCATCAAGTGGCACAGGAAGTCCCGATTGACCGTGTCATACGCTTTCCGAAGGTCAAGCTTCACACAAGCCTTCATCCCCCCGGTTTGCTGAACTCCCGCACCATCTCGTGAGCAAGCAGACTGTGCTCCGCTATCGACCGACCCTTGATGAACGCTGCTTGGTTCTGGGACACTAGACCCTGCATAATCCCCTCCATACGCCTGCACATAAGATGAGTGATAATCTTGTAAAGGAAGTTACAGCAAGCTATGGGTCTAAAGTCTGCAAGTGAGGTCGCTCCTTCCTTCTTAGGGACCAGAGTCAGGAACGTGTGGTTCATCTCCTTCAGCAGCCGGCCCTCAACAAAGAACTCCTGGACAGCTGCCAGAACAGGTGCCTTAAGCACACCCCAGTGCCGTTTAAAGAACCCCGCAGAGAAGCCATCAGGCCCAGGAGCTTTGTTGGGATTAGCCTTTTCACAATATCTTCCACCTCCTCCATCCTCACCGGAGCCAAAAGCAGACTGTTCCCATGTCGGGACACCAGTCTCTTCGTAACCAGGGCCGGGAACATGCTGGAGTAGTCCGTCTGCTGATATAAGTCAGTGTAGAATCTGACGGCCTCCTCCTGGATCTCCACCGGGTCTCCTACAAGACGTCCCTCAGCATTCAGAAGTCTGGGGATGCTGTTCCGATGCTGACGGGTGCGGATCACATCATAAAAGAATTTGGTGCACCGGTCTCCATCTTTGAGCCAGGTGCATTTAGCCCTCTGCCGCACTGATTTCCTCCTGAAGTCTCATGATGCTCACCTCCTCAATCAGGGCCTTCTCCTTAGCCGCCAGTTCCCCATTCATAATGTCAGATTGGAGGGCCACCTGAGTGACCCGCAGCTCTTCTTCCTTCTCAGCCAGGGTAGTCCGCGGTCTCGTCTTCACCCACCCCCTGATAGCCCTCTTGAGTTGTTTGAGCTTGTGAACTATGCGAAATTGGGCCGTGCCATCCCGAAAGTGCTGCATCTCTCTCATAACTACCTCCTCATAACCTGGTGAAAGGTACCAGCTGTTGTTGTACCGGAACGGCCTCGCCCGCAGAGCGGGTCTCTCACATAGGCCCACCCGGATAGGAGAATGATCGCTAGTACCCGCAGCCAGACCTTCCGCCACCGAGTTCGGGAAACACCTGAACCACTCGCTGTTGCCCAAGGCCCGATCCAGCTGACAAGCAATACGATTCTGAGTAGCCTTGTTGTGCCAGGTCCAGATATGTCCAGTTCGCTCCAGCCCCCGCATGCCAGACATAAGAAGGCACCTCTGGAAGTCATATAAAATCGGATCCGGAACAGGCCGGCCCCCAACCTTCTCTTGACGAAGCAACATAGCATTGAAGTCCCCCATGATGAGGGGAAGATGCATGTTGTCCGCCATCCGACCCATAAGCACAATATCCTCCCACAGAGCCTCCCGGAGTCTCCGGTCGTTGTGCCCATAAACAGCACCCAGAATGAATCTGAATCCACCTTTATTCTCAAAAGTAACACCGATGAGTTGCTCAGACTTGTGAATCTGGACCCCCACCCAACCACCTGTGTTCCACCTAACCCAGATCCTTGCCATACCGCAAAGATCTAAGTTATGGATGTGATCCCAGGTTGCCGGAGTCCGACGTGAGAGCATAGCGGTCCCTCGAATCTTCGTCTCCAGCAGAATAGCAATATCACATGCCTCTCTCCTCAGCACCCCTCTGATCTCCCTCCATCGGCCAATGGAACACCCCCCTAATGTTCCATGCTAGGACCGACATCTAAATAAAGATGTTGGGTCCCCCTGTAACTCCTCTGGATCGACACTCGAGGGAAGTGTCTCATCCGTCTGCTCCAGAACTGCATCTACATAGAGGAAGGGGCAAGATGAGCCTGAATCCGGCTAAGAGTAAGTGTCCAGTCGGATTGGGCTCGGTCTGATCATCCATCTCCCTCATCTGAGGAATATCCTCCAGAGTGGCAGGGGCGTGTCTCTTCCTGCTGGTGTAAACCATCAGTGCCGTGGAGGCCTCCGCCCCCCTCTGACTACTCTCGCCGCACTCATCCCCCTAGTCATCATAGTCCTCCGAGGCCTGAACGGGACCAGCGCACCCTGCATGCTCTCCTGTCTCGATGTCAATCCTGTCTCCAGTCTCCTATCAATCTCCATAACCGTGTCTTCCTCCATATGTCTCTCTGGCGCCGTCTCCTCAGGCGAGTGACTAGGGGCCGCCTCCCTCTCTGGTGCCTCCGTCTGAACCGACTCCGGCCGGGATGTCTCTGTCTGGCCCGCCTGTGCCTGGCGGACTCTTTCCCCTTATAGTTGCACGCACTGGTAATGTGTCCAAAGCACTCGCAATTCGAACACATGGGTGGGACCCAATCATACTCCACAGCCTGCGTCAGAACCTCTCCAGATGGAACCTGATACTCGAGCATGCTCGGGAGCTCCGAACCTGCCTTGATCTCCACAAAGACTCTGGCGTACATTATTCTAGTTCGGAAAGTAGTGGCCTCATCTGCCTTGATCGGCTTCCCCACGAGGCTGGCGAGTCTCATGAGAAGCGGGATGCTCCAATATTGGACAGGGAATTCTGGGAACCGGATCCAGACGGGGATGGCATTCAACACTTCCTTCTCACACCTCAGCTCCGGTGTCCATTCTTTCAGAATGAGTTCTCCCGAACGACCATGGCCCTCCCTGAACAATCCTGGTCACATCCTCCGCCAGCCCAAACTTGACATAGTAAATCCATTCTCCCGGGAGAAGAATTCCATGCTGTCCTTAGGCCTCCAGACTCTCTCCGCGTAACCCTGATTTGTCCAAAGAACGGCTTATTCCCTAACACATATAGCACTAATGTGTTCTTCCAGAAATCGGCGACCTTTGCTATTTCCTCTGCGGGGAAGTAAGCCCTGTGTCCTCCACCAACCGCCATCGGGGTAACATATTCCATAGACATCGGACTCTGCGACTCCACTGGGGTGCAGACCTCCTTCCAAGACCTAGGCCTCTGCACCGCAGAGGGGGTCCTGGTTGGAGGAGTTGCAGTAGCCGGGGCTTGTCTACCAGCATCAACTACAACACCCTTTCCCTTCTCCGCCGCCGTCGCCTTTGGCCGCCAACCAGACACTGTGCGAACCATATTCCCCCCTCGGCGATGCGGATCAGCAGTACCTCTCATGGGTCGGCTCCCAGAAGTCCCTTGGTTCTGAACCCCCGTCGTCCTCCGGCCCGACGTCTACCACCGTCTGCCAGCCTGCCTCTCCAGTCCCGTCCGCCCCCATAGTAGGCCCCGACCCGAATTCGAACGTCGGTGTCGGACCTGTACTCACTCCGATAAATCCAACCGACCCCCTCCCACCGTGGAGCGCCCGCCGCCGCCCGACCCCCCCCCCCCCCCCCTCCGCCTGGGGGGGTCTCCCGCAGTCGCCGCCTCCTGGGGGTCCGCCCCCTCCCCGCTGGGTTCGCCCGACCCCCCTCCTCCGCCGGAGGGGGGGGGGGTTGCTTTGCCGCCGACCGCCTGGGGGGGTGGCACCCCCCCTTCTAGGGTCGCCCGACCCCCCTCACCGCCTGGGGGGTCGCCCCCCCTCCGCCGCCCTTCTGCAGGAGCCGCCCCCCCCCCCCCCCCCTTCCCACCTTTCCGCCGGCCATCAAGGGGGTCGGGGGGGCGGGGGGAGGAGCCGTCGCCGCGAGCAGGTACTTGGATGCCCTAGCAGAGCTAGGGTCGGAATCTCGATCGGGAGCCATATATTATATATATTTTTTTTTGGATATATATATATATATATATTATATATATAAATAATATATATATTATATATATATTGTCAGAGGAGACTTAATGGTCATGTTGGAAATGAGAATATTGATTATGATAGCTGTGTATGGAGGTTATGGGTATAGAGTTAGGAGTGAAGGGGACGATAAAAATCCTTGACATCACAGTTTCATAAGACTTTATAGTAGCAAATACTTGTTTTAGGAAGAAATATGGACATTTAATTATTTTTAAGAGTGGACCCAATATTAGCCAGATAGATTACTTTCTTACTACGAAGGTTGATAGATCAGTATGTAAAGATTGTAAAATTATAACAGGAGAGAACCTAACCACTCAACATAGGATGATGGTCTTAGATATTGAGTGAGGAAAGGGAAAAAAAAGAGTGGCTAGAGTGGAGAAGAGACGAAGAACCAAATGGTGGAACTTAAAAGATGTGAACTTAATAAATTTTAAGGATAGGTCATAGGATGATAAAAAGGAAGATGAGACATAGAAGTTGATTGTAATGTTATGTGGTACAATATGGTAGGTTGTATCAAGAAAGTAGCATAACCAATCAACATAGGTTGATGGTCATAGATTAGCATTAGGAAAGGGAAAAGAAAGACTAGGGTGGAGAAGAGACTAAGAACCAAATGGTGGAACTTGAAAGGAGAGAACAATAAATGACAAGTCGTATTAAGAAAGTAACAAGAGAGATTCTAGGAGTGTCAAAAGACAATCGTTAGACCTCAAAAGAGGGTGATGGAAAGAGAAAGTTCAAAAGACTATTAAGGCAAAAAGAATTGCATATAAAGATTGGTAAAAAAAACTGACATAAATAAAGTAGCAGAAAAGGAAGCTTTCAATAGTTAGTGAAGTTAAATCTAAGATCTATGATTAAGTTAGAAATTAATGAGGGAGAAAATGAGATTTTTAGGCTTGCTAAGAGTAGAAAAATAAGGAGTAGAGACTTGGGTACTATCAAGTGTAAGAGAGAGAAGCAAAAGGTATTAGTAAGAGAAAATGATATTAAAGAGAGGTGAATGAGCTATTTTCACAAGCTATTTAATGAGAGCAACCTAGAAAACTTAGTTTAGATTCAGAGTTTCATGATGAGTCTTATTGCTATTATCGTAAAATTAAAATTTATGAAGTTAATGATGCATTAAAGAAAATGGAAAAAGTATAATTGAAGACAAGATGAGGAATAATCGACTTATGTGGTTTGGACGTGCAACACAGACACATGGATGTCCCCATGAGGAGGGGTGATAATATAATAGTGAATAAAGCCGCTATGATAGAGGTAGGCCTAAACTAACATGGTTTGAAGTGTTAAAGAAGGATAAGGATCTTGTTAGTGTTACAAAGGAGATGAGATGACCCTTAACATAACCAAATGGAAGAAGAGGTTTCAAATAGCTGACCCTAGAAATTGGGATCAAGGCTTTGTTGTTGTTATTGTTATATAAATTTTAAGTGGTGAAACTGGTACTTAATATCTTTCTTAATGACAACCTAAAACCATAAGCTTATCTGCGTTAGTTGAGTACTTCTCTTCAAAAACATATTGATGTGGGCTATCTATGATGATCTCCATAGTTGCGGGGATTTATCTGCAAAAAATAATATCCTAGGCTTATCATGGGGTACCTATAATGACCTTCACAGTTGTTGTTTGGGGGTGGGCGTGGGCTGTATATAGTTACTTTAAGCTCCTTACAACCGTAGTCTGTTTAAGCAGGTACCTGTCTCTGAGCAAAATGGTTACCAGGCCAGGAACATCGGGTGCATTCTTGCGTCTTTTGCTTGATCAGGTTGATTTTCTTTCCTGTAATTTTTGTTTCTTAACTAAAATGGACTGTTTCTTAATTTGCAACCACCTATGATACAGTTTGGCTTCTCTCCTATATTCATAGGAGTTTTCTTATCTGCACTTGTCACGTTAGAGGGAAGGCCTTCTCAAGTAATGCCAAAGCTTAAGCAGGTAGAATTTCATTGCTTTAATCTTCTAAAGTCGACTGATACAAAGTACATACTTATTTATACTTTTTTCCTTTGGTGTAGGAGTGGTTTTCATCTGTGCTAGCAAATTGGCAGCTGTGGATTCCGTTCCAATTTCTCAACTTCCTTTTTGTTCCCCAGAATTTTCAGGTAAAAGCAGGTGCCATGTTACTTGAGAGAAGGGGTTAGGATGGCTTCTATAAAATGCATCATGTCCACTCGTGCATTTGATTTTTTTGTGTTCACTGTAAAGCACCCCTCCAGGCTATATATATATTGACAAGTGAGATGAGTGCATCCCTTCTCCTTAGCACGCAAACTCGAATGATTTTGATTTTCAGGCTAGCAATTTTTCTTCTCTATATTCTAAAATGCCAAATAATATGGAAGAAATCCAAGGTCAAAACATCAGATACAGAACATTTTAATCCTTGATAGACTTCCAGTTCTGTAATCTGATCTCATTAAAATCATCAAAGATCTTTCAGAACTTAGAGTGTTATAAAAGTCTAAGCCTACAATACCATAACTGCCCAAGTTCTGAAATAGGAGCTATGAGGTGTAGTTCTAAAAGGAAGGAGGGTTTAATAGCAAATTGGCATACCTGTTAACATGGACTCCTCTACTAAAGAGGTAATCTTATATTAAAGTAGGAAGTTGGAGCATCTTATTCGGTGTGTAAACATCTAAAAGTATCAGATAGTAGGGAACTGACTATTTGCTAACGCTGCGCTTAGTTCCTACCTTTTCTGTTTCTACTTTGTACCTAAAACTATGATCACAATGCCAGGTCCTCGCAGCAAATGTTGTGGCCCTTGCTTGGAATGTGATTCTATCATTTAAAGCTCACAAGGAAGTTGTTCTCAAATAGGTATGTTGCACTTTTTGAACATATGATGCAATGCTGACATTTAGAATACCGCTAACGGAATCGAGCATGATTGATATGTCATTCCATCAAGATAAGTTTTCAAAGAGAGCACTTTCTGATAAACCGAGATTGTCAGCTCTGTATTGACTATGGAGATTAATTTCAGAATAATGTAAAATAAATATTGTGCACATGTAGATGCACCATTTTATTTGGTTTGGTTTTAATTTCAGAAACTAGGCTAAGGTCACAGTTGAAGGACAATGACATGGTCAGTTAAACCAATCAAAATTTAGATGAATTTGGAATCTCTCGTTTAAGAGGCAAAAAGAAGATTCTACAGCCGTCTATTAACCTTTTAGTTATTTCTCTATTGGCAATTGTTAATAATGCATGATGCAATGTTGAGTTTCTATTGCAAGCAGCAAGTGCATACATTGTTTTTTCATACAGTGGATTGCAGAATTAGTTTCTTAGATTTACACTAAAATATGTAATCATAAACTTATATCTGATTCTGATCAATAGCTTTTTGTCAAAGATATGGTTGTCAGAGAAATGGACTAGTGTTGAATATATATCTTGGAATATACTAGGTTTGATTTAACCTGGATGAAAGTATAATTGAAAGGACAAAAGGAAACCTTTGTTCTTACTCTCAAGTGATAATTACCCCTTCCCACCCAATTGAACATTGCTCGCCGAAACTTATTGATGCCTGGGCCATGAATCAAGTATCTCCCATTTCCATACCAAAGGTCTCAAACCCTTGGGCTGTCCAGACTCCTTTGGGTTTGTGACATTGTTTTTTATCCTGTTGTTCTACATTTTGCATCTATTTAGGTTGGTAATTGAAATAATATAACCATTTAATAATTCAATGTTATCTTTTGAATAGACTTGATGCTCGAGGAATCAATTTGCACCAAGCCCGGAGCTGGAACCCAAGGACCAAGTGCGAGGCATTTAACAAGTCAGCTTATTATTGTCGTGTTGCTTTGCTTTGAGTAATTTTTTTATGTTTCATGATTCTTGGGGTGGTTGTATTGAAGAAACTTAAGGATTCATGTCCATAGCTTACACCCAATGTCCAGTTCGCAGTAACAAGTTCAGGTTATGATCTCCCCAGAGGCTATGCTCAATTTCTTTCCGAGTATTTTCTGTCATTGTTCTTCTGGAGTCTTGACCAACAACATAGGTCTTTATGGCTGTAGTTTCTTTGAGTTGTGGCTTCATATCCATATCAATATTATGATGTGTGTGTATATAATAAATTGAAATTTTCAGTGAGTTTCGCAGGTTATTGCGAGTTCCATTTGACTATTGTGTGAACAAAATAGTACCAGACAGTGAAGTCTCCAACGACTCCAAATAAAAAGTAGGATCGATCACAATTACTTGAAGCCTGGGTGACCACTGACCAGTGAAAGCAACATGGCTCAGACTTGGACTCTGACTATATATTTGGTAAACCTTGTCATAATCAGTTTATTTACTAATTTAAGAGAGAGAATGTATGTGAAATGATGTGTTTTATTTTGTTGTTTCAAAGTTGTAAGTCGAGTTTGACACTTTTGATTTAACTGTTCAAGAGCCTATGTTTTTGTTATAAATTATCAATAAAGTTTTTTTTTTTTCTATATTGTTATTATTATTATTTTCTGTTAATCTGTTGCAAATTCTATAAAGTGAACTATTTTTACAAAGTTGTATGAACACAATGATTGATTCGTCGGGATAAACTTAAACAACACATTTTCTTCTATTCTATTAGTATTGTGTAGATAAATAAAAAATGTTTTTAAAGATATCCATCTATTGGATTGCTGGTGCGGTTCTTGTAGATGGCCGGTGGGACCGGTCGTTCCAATCTTGAAGATGGGATGAAAATAAACAAAATTGGGCTTTGATGACGCTCAAATTCAATTTTTTTTTCTTAATTAAAATAAAAAATTGAATGTCTTCGGGACAGATATAATGATCCATAATGGAAGATACAAGTTGGGCATAGGTTGGGTAGAGTTTCAAAAATGCCAATTTGAGCTCCACGAATGGGACATCTGAACGTTTTTCGATTTGGACAAATCATTTGGTAAAATATAACTGCAATCTAATCAAACTCCAAATTAGTTATCTGATGCTCATTATAGTATTTGGAATGATGGACTCGTGCTTGGTTAAAATATAACTGCAGTCTAATCAAACTCTAAATATAACGCAATCTAATGTTTTGTATTATTAGAAACACTCTATTTATATTTAGACAAACATTTTGTATTCGGAGGAATTTACTTTCTATTTTTCTCCATTGGAAATAAATTTAACATTTTCATATCCATGTTTGGTTCTATATCTTCTCCATTAGAAAATAAGTTTCATTTTCATACCCATGTTTGGTTAGGTTAGAGATATGGATATGTGGTCCGAAAAAATTGATTCACATGTTTGGTTTATAAATACGAATCTTAATTTGTTAGTTTTTCACAAATATCCTTTTCATTAAATTCATAATGCTGTTGGGAACGCGGTATGACCCGAACCAGAGTTGCCCCATAAGGTGCGATATTAAATTGGGCCAATATGTCGTAAAAGAGAATTCTCATGTAAGCTTGCACCAATCACAATTATCTAACACCACATGATCCCATCTCCTAACCGATGTGGGCCTAATTCCAACTCCGTTGTCACCCTTCATTTTAGCGCTCAAATAAGCTTAGCACCTTGCTACATTTGTCCGTTCTCGCTAGCGGAACAACCTTAGTACCCCTGCTACCTTTAGTTCTTTCCCGCCAGCCGAACAACCTTAGCACTCCATGCTACCTTTGTTCGTTCCGCAACCGAACAACTTTTTTGTCCGTTCCCGCTAGCGGAACAACCTTAGCACCCCTGTTACCTTTTGTTCTTTTTCGCCAGCCGAACAACCTTAGCACTCCATGCTACCTTTGTTCGTTCCGCAACCGAACAACTTTAGCACTCATTGCTACATTTTTATTCGTTTCCACCAGCCAAGCACCCAGGAGATCCAACATATTGTCATCTCGATCCGTTCGACCACAGAACCAAACCGACACGTTCATCCACACCTCCATTGTGTGCCAACCACAAGGACTCATCAAACCCACATTTGAAATCAATTCCGTGTAGTTGATGCTCCTACCCCACCTTGAGAAGAGCTTGTATAATCCGATTATACACATGAACATTCCGATTATACACAAGAACATTCAGCGTCATCTGTCTTGAACCAATTAGAGCCGTCCAAACTAGTCCCGTAACCATGGGCTCTGATACCACTTGTTCGGAACACAGTGTGACCCGAACCAGAGTTGGCCCATGAGGTGCGATATCGAATTAGACCCATATGTCTTAAAAGAGAATTTTCATGTAAGGCCTGAACCAATTCCAATTATCTTCACCACATGATCCCACATCCTAACCGATGTGGGACTAAATTACCAACTCCATTGTCACCCTCCATTTGAGCGCTCAACCGAAAACGAGATACAATCCAACAAATCCTTCTATATGTTTGGGATAAAAGTTAAAATTTTAAAAGTAAAAAAGAGGGTATTATTGTAAAAAAAAAAACATTCAAATTTTTTTAGGGAAGTCTCGAGCGAACAAAGTACAAAAGAGGGCTTCAATATTATGATGTGTGTGTATATAATAAATAGAAAATTTCAGTGAGTTTCGCAGGTTATTGCAAGTGGTACACACATAATTGCTTGAAGCCCAGGTGACCAGTGAAAGCAACATGGCTCGGACCGACTATACGTAAACCTTGTCATAATCAGTTTATTTACTAAATTCATTAAATCTTCCAATGTAAGATCAAAGTCCGTTCAAGAACTTTGAATATTTCCGTTGAATGTGTTTTTAGTTTATTGTTAGAGCATCGTTAGTAAGGCTCATCCCATTTTCTAGATTCTAGATTTAGAATGTAGGAGCTCATTTGTAGAATAGTAAGTTTCATCTATAGTTCTAATTTCTACAATTTCGGTCTCATCCCACACATAGGTGCTAAGGGTTGGGCTTTTCAATTTCTATATTTTAGATTGTAGGAACTCATTTTGTAGAATAGTAAGTCCCAATTTGGAGTCCAACTTTCTAGATTCTAGATTTTACTCTCTTTTTTTCACATCAATTTTTTGACCACACAATCTTTGGGACATGAGTTCACTTTATCATTTCTTACTATTCTCATATTCAACCCATTCTACATTTACTTTTTTTAAAAAAATTTTTGAGCCCCAAATTGCATTTGAGAGTCCCAACTACTAATGATGTAGAGAGAGAGAGAGAGAGAGAGAGAGAGAGAGAGAGAGAGAGAGAGTGTATGGAACGATATATCTTGTTTTGTTATTGTAGAAAATAATTGTTGTATATTTTATTGATTGGCTACTCCACTACTTATAGGAAGTCTAGCTCCTCTTCATACTACATTTTTTCAATGTGGGACTAAGTCCCTTATTAGTTCTCAACACTCCCCCTCAAGATGGGCGATAAATATTAATCATTCCCATCTTGTTACATAGCTTCGACAGACTTAATGAACTAAGACCCTTAGTCAGACATTCTGCCACTTGTTCTTCTGAGCGAACATGATCAATCTTCAGTATCCCTTATTGCAGCTTCTCTTTGATGAAGAATCGATCGATCTCGATGTGCTTCGTTCTGTCGTGCTGAACTGGATTGTTAGCTATACTTATTGCAGCTTGACTATCGCTCAGAAGACGTAACGGTGCTCCCTTGTACAGCTTCAACTCTGTCAGCAATGCTTTCACCCACAGCAACTCCGACACTCCTAAAGCCATTGCTCTGTATTCTGCTTCAGCTGTAGACCGTGCTACCACTGACTGTTTTTTGTTTCTCCATGAGACTAAGTTTCCTCCTACAAAGACACAATATCCCGTGGTAGACCTTCTATCATCTATGCAGCTCGCCCAGACTGCATCGCAGTATCCCTCAACTTCTATACATCCATTCTTCTTGAACCATAGCCCTTTCCCCGACATTCCTTTCTGTCACGACCCGGTCCCAATTACTTGGGTCGAATCGGATAATGCCCAGCCTGCACCGTTGTTGAGACGGCGGCAGTAAGCTGTATCCATTTGCAGGTAATATCAACAATACAATAATTGCCACAATTTATTATTCCGAATTTAAAAACTTTTACAATGAAATGAAAGATACAACTTAAATCCATTTTCTACATACATCATGAATAAAAACTCTAGGCAAACAGCTCATCAGTCTTGAAATCATCGTCCTCTAGTTGGGACCTCAGAAAATATCGCGGAACAAAACCTCATCAGTGTTACCTAAAAATGTTGGGTCTCCAGTCAGGAGTGAGCAAAGTACAATTCATGCTAATTTGATAGTTGAAATAATAATAGAATCATGCACTTTTAAACAATTTAGAAATGAACAGTTTTCTAACAGTAAAACAGTGTGATTTGAATAGGCAATGAATATGACCGGCTTGGGTTTGTTACAGTTCAGATACGGCTTATCCCTGTGTGTATGAGGGGTAAGCTAATATAGTTACAGTAGTTACAGTAGTTTGGATGTGGTCATACTCATTACACTACTCCCACAGTCCCCAAACAGTTACAGTAGTTACAGTCAATGCTCTCAGGGAGAGTTCCGTGTTGCATCGTGGTTTAAACTTGCAGTAAAGCGATTATTAAATAACTGTAAACTAACATAAAATGTACTTGCCACAAAATGGACTGGATTGGAAAGGTTGAAAACTTCGAGATGGGATTTAGGATCGTCCTCGAATTCCTACATTTCGAGAAGTTGATTCAAAATCCAGGGTTACCAAGCTAACTATACTAGTTGAAATCTCTAATTGTGTCCTAATCAATTTTAAATCTTTATCTATTAAACACGAACAAAAACGCGATTATTGGTGCGTTGAATTAATAACGAGGGAAAGATCTTTTAACCTTGTATTTTGGAAAAACTCGTCGATACCAAATTAATTTGATTAAAACTTTGTATTTTCGTAATTATACATATAAAACTAAATTTCTTATTTTAATGAGAAATACATGATCGTTGTTTTAATATTAAAACTTGTAATTTTAATGTGAGAAAACCTTATTAATTTTCTATATGAAAATAATTATTATTAGATTTACGCGTACGCTACAAGAACTTGCAAAACCAGAAAACAACAGAAAATCCTACGCTACCAAATTACAAGTCACAGAGCCAATAACCAACTGGGCTTATGTCCATTACAATTTATTTACATAAATTGAAATAAGACAAAACGGTCGTTAGTTCTAAAACTTCCTATAATTTAATTATGAATAAAATAAATAATAAGGATAAATTAAATAATAACGAGTCTCAGACTTTGGTCCAATCATCATATAGGCTAATGCCTCAACGTCCGGGCGAGGCCGGTTTCGTTTGCACTTAGCCGGGGCCCAATGACCGATACGGCCGTCGCCCAAAATCCAAAATATTTATATTTTTTCGAAATCTATTTAAAAATTATTTTAAAAATATAATTAAATTTTACGGAAAAATCCGGCAGCATTTCCTCTATTTTTGGTCAACCCAAAAACTGGAAAAGTGTGCCAATATTTTCCTGCAAAATCCCAAACCAGGGAATCCCAAAATATATATATAAAAATAACCACAATCCTTCTCAAAATTAATTCGGAACGACCCGAAATGAATTCGGGAATCCGAAACCAATCCAAAATCGTCACAGCACAATATCGGAAAGATCCGAAACCAAAATATCTAGAAAACCATTTCCGAAGAGTTTCGGAAATAACTAAAACCAACTAACAGAAGCTTTCCGAAGGTTTCTCGGAAAGAAATCCGGAAACAACGTTCACCCAAAATCGAATTTCCCAAAGGAAATTCGTGGACCAATTCATCATTGACACGGGGAGGGACGAACTACTGTGATTAACCAGGGATTACCCAAAACGACGGAATCCGAAGGGTTGCCTCGGACTCGGGACGCGCAAATCCACAGATCGGACTTAGAATCCCGCGGACAGCGAGTCGGAAAGCTCGGAACAGTAGATCGGGAGCTCGAAAAGAGGAAGAACGGCCGAGGGGGTCGGCCGGTGCTCGCGGAGGAGGCCGGGACAGCGGATCGACGCCGCTGGGAGCGGCCGGGGGTCGCGGGCGCTCGGGCCGGCGGGGCGCCGGGGAGGTGCTGGAAGGGGGCACGGCTGGAGAAAGCCGGTGGGAGGCCGGAGGAGCTCTGGAAGGGGTTTGAGTGAAGGGGTTTGGGGAAAAGGGAAGTTTGTGAGGGGGAGGAAATAATGAAGTGGTGAAGGGGTTGTGTTGTTCTTCCTTCTGGAATGGTGGGGAGTTGGTGTGAATGGTGGGGAGTTGGTGTGAACGTGTGTGTGTGGGTTCTCTTCTGGAGGAAAAGTGAGAGTTGGGTTATGGCTGTGAGTAATCATGGGGGAGGAAAGTAAGGGGAGTGGAAGAAGAACGTGGGGTGGGAAAGAGATCTGGTCCAACTTGGACCACATCCAAGAGAATTAGAAATTATATATTTTTTTATTTTTTTTGTTTTTAAACAAATCAGATTTCAAATGAAAAGGGTTAGGACCGGGTCTGGGTTTCGGGAATCGGTCCGGGCTCGGGTCAGGTCATCAATCAAAAGCCATATTAATAATTTTCAAAATTGATTTTAAAACCCAAAAATGTTACTGATAATAATAATATTATTATTATAATACTAATATTTCACATCAAAAACTAGGTTTCACAATCTTTCCTCCTTAGAAAATTTCGTCCTCGAAATTTAAAAGGTAGGGTAGGAAAATCAAACAGGTACGGGTACTGCGCCCGTAACTCAGGTCCAACAATAAGAATTTCCAAGGCAGCCGTGGATGAGACGGTTTAGGGACAAGTTTTATTTATGATATCATCCATGCAGAAAAATACAAAAGCGAACCAAAGTACACGAGGTTGATCAGACTATCATGCACCGGTCCTGATTAGACAATATATTAGTGGGTGCACCCAATAAAATACTGTCATGATCAAGCTTGATAAAGAAATAGCTTGCAAAACTAGGCTAACTTAGCAGCATCAGTCAAGTTTAGAACAAAAAGATAAGAAATAGGAGTTATGTGATGGTTCAAATTTTCTGATCTTCTTCTCACCTCTGACTACGCTTGCTACTGGTTTCTCTGGCACTGAAAGGTTGAGTCCAATCTTCAGCTCTGAATTATCCAAAATGTGACTCGGATCCGGAATGTAGCGTCTGAGCTGTGATACGTAGAAGACGTTGCACCCTCTCAAGATTAGCTGGTAGAGCTAACCGGTACGCTACTTCCAACTCGTCTTAAAACTTCAAATGGCCTGATGTACCTGGCCTCAATTTCCCCGCTCCGTCAAAACTGATCGTTCCCCTGGTAGGAGAAAACTTCACAAAAACGCTATCTCCTTCTTCAAACTCCACTTGTCGACGACTACTATCAACCCAATGCTTCTGTCTGTCCTGGGCAATCCCGAGCTTGTCTCTGATCATTCTCACCTTCTTTGCTGCATCGGTTACCATCTCAGATCCAAGTAATACTCGTTCTCCGACGTCGTCCCAAGCAAGTGGAGTGCGGCAACGACGTCCATAGAGTGCCTCGAACGGTGTCATACCGATGCTTGCTTGGTAGCTGTTGTTGTAAGAGAACTCTACCAAGTGCAAATGGTCTTCCCAAGACCCTCCAAATTCCAAGACGCAGGATCTCAGCATGTCTTCTAGCGTCTGGATTGTTCTCTCTGATTGCCCATCAGTCTGGGGATGGTAGGCGGTGCTGAACTTCAGTTGTGTTCCCAAGCTATCATGCAAACTTTTCCAAAAGTGAGAGGTAAATCTAGTATCTCTGTCAGATACGATACTTACCGAAACTCCATGAATCCGATAGATGTGCCGCATGTACAGTGCTGCCAACTTCTCGGTGGATAGACCAACCTTGAAGGGAATAAAGTGAGCTGACTTCGTCAGTCGGTTCACGATAACCCAAATAGCATCCTTCCCTCCTTAGGATTGAGGCAGTCCCGACACAAAATCCTTTGTTATGTGCTCCCATTTCCACTCCGGAATGTCAAGCGGCTGTAATAGTCCTGCTGGTCTCTGTCTGCTAGCCTTCACTGGTTGACAAATTAAACATCTAGCAACATACCTGGCCACGTCTTTCTTCATTCCAAACCACCAAACAATGGTACGCATATCCCGATACATTTTGTTGGCTCCTGGATGTATGGAATACTGCGTCTGGTACGTTTCTTGCATCAGCTCGTTCCTCAGTTCGCCAGTTGGTACGCAAAGCCTCGTACCATTCTTCAGTGCTCCGTCGCTGGCGATTGAGAATCCCTCAAGTGTTCCTGTCAGCACTTGATCTCTGAGTTTGCAAAGCGTTCCGTCTTGGATTTGTGCTTCCTTGACTCTGTCCATAAGACTTGAACGCACTTGTAACTGCATCAATGACGAATCAGCTCCTGGTACAATGGCTTCTCTTCCCAGTTTCTTCATTTCTTCTTCAGGCAGTACTATTTCCAGTCCAAGCTTTTCCATGTCCTCTAGCAGGTGCCGCTCCTTGTTCAAAAACATCGCCATAGGGTATCGACTAAGTGCATCTGCGACCACATTAGCCTTACCCGGGTGGTACTATAGATCGATGTCAAAATCCTTCATCAGCTCCAGCCATCTTTTTTGCCTCATGTTCAGCTCCTTCTGAGTGAAAACATACTTCAGACTTTTGTGGTCTGTATATATTTCCACTCTCTCTCCATATAGATAATGCTTTCATAGCTTCAAAGCAAAGATGACTGCCGCAAGCTCCAGATCATGTGTAGGATAGTTCTTCTCATGAGTCCGTAATTGTCTAGATGCATAAGCAATCACTTTTCCATGTTGTTGAAGAACGCAACCCAGTCCTTTACCTGAGGCATCACTGTAGATTGAAAAACCACCAGTTCTTGCGGGTAGTGCAAGGATTGGTGTAGTGGTAAGTCTCTTCTTCAGCTCCTCAAATGATGCCTGGCAATCTTTCGTCTAGATGAACTCTTCATTCTTCCGAGTGAGCTTCGTCATCGGCTCAGCAATTCTGGCAAAATCCTTCACGAATTTCCGGTAGTAGCCAGCCAAGCCCAAGAAACTCCTGATTTCAGCAACTGAGCTTGGGGTAGACCACTTCTCAACAGCGGCTATCTTCTTCGGATCCACCAAATTTTTTTCTCCATACAGCTTCTCCTTCCTCAAAGTTTCCAGAACTTTCCTGAGGTGCTCGTCATGCTCCTCTTCCGTCTTTGAATAGATCAGAATGTCATCGTTGAAGACAACGACAATTGATCTAGGTATTCATGGAAAACCTTGTTCATAAGGTTCATGAACACCGCAGGAGATTCGTCAGTCCAAACGGCCTAACCAAGAATTCAAACTGCCCATATTTGGTGTTGAATGCCGTCTTGGGAATATCTTCCTTCCTGACCCTGATCTGGTGGTAGCCAGATCTAAGATCAATCTTCGAAAACACCTTGGCTCCGCTCAATTGATCAACTAGGTCATCGATCCGGGCCAGAGGGTACTTGTTCTTGATGGTGATACTGTTGCGCCCGGTAGTCGATGCACATCCGTACTGTTCTGTCCTTCTTGTGCACTAACAAGACAGACGCTCCCTAGGATGAAGTTCCATCCTGGATAAATCCTAGAGCCTTCATTGATCTGGTCCTTCATCTCCTTGGCCTCCTTCGGGTTGACTCTGTAGCATCCCTTAGAAATAGGGGGAGAGCCGGGGACTAGGTCAATGGTTAACTCTATGTCTCAATCTGGGCTAATTCGGGAAGACTATCAGGGAAGACATCTACCATAAAGGTGTAACTAAGAATTTTATTCATGTGGAGAATTACAGCAAAAAAAACTCTCATGATTGATCTAAGGACATCCCGTTACTTCTTATGACAATAAATAATGCTATACAGCAGTCCTAGGTACTAATCTTCATGGTTCTGGCTCTTGCATGAGCAGTCTCCAACTGCTTCCTCTTCTATGAACCTCGAGTCTGCATCATGCCTTATAGTAGGAGGCAAGGTCGGCTGGATAGAAAGAGTCCCTAGGTTGTGGCCTACAGGTGTTGCTGGGATATGTGCTCTGGTTTGATGGAAAGATAAGGGGCAGTCCTTTATCCGATGTTCAACAGATCCACATGCCAAATATTTCCCCAATCTCTTGCGACAAATATTGGCTTGGTGACCAAGCCTTTTACAGTAGTCACAAACCAATAGCTTCTTATGATATGACTGCCGGATAGGGCTCAAATATCCTCTAGATTCAGGGGTATCCCTCCTAGGACGAGGTTCCGCTCCAACTTGGTTTAAGATAGCTAAAGCTACATCACTGACGTCCTTCATGACTTCTCTCGTGATATTCATCTATTCCTGCTGGGCTTCAGCTTGAGCCTTCTGGAACTCTATGATTTCTTGAAATAGGGCAACCATTTGAGAGGTGTTTGCTGGTACTGGTGGAGCAACAGGAATGGGTACTTCACCAAGGAAATGCAACTCAGTTTGAGAAGAGGTAGGAATTACCAGTGTAGTGAAAACTTCACTGGATGCATTACGGGGACGGTCAATCAGCTGCGAGGGAATAAACCCTGGACTTGGTTGAGGAGATGGGGTATGATCCGGAGATGACACCTCAATGCCAGCAGGATTGGTCTTGTCAATGGCCATACTCTGGAAGGTTTAGGATGCACACATAAGCAAGGTAACCTACCAGTCTATAATCAAACAAAAATATTTAACATATATATATATATATCGGTCCTATGTTGTGGCAATTTGATGTTCTAGTGTTCTAATTGTTTCTAAGTTGGTTCTCCTAAGTTGTTGATTCGACCTGCATGGGCCACCACTAAAAACATGTCACGACCCGGTCCCAATTACTTGGGTCGAATCGGATCATGCCCAGCCTGCACCGTTGTTGAGACGACGGCAGTAAGCTGTATCCATTTGCAGGTAATATCAACAATACAATAATTGGCACAATTTATTATTCCGAATTTAAAAACTTTTACAATGAAATGAAAGATACAACTTAAATCCATTTTCTACATACATCATGAATAAAAACTCTAGGCAAACAGCTCATCAGTCTTGAAATCATCGTCCTCTAGTTGGGACCTCGGGAAATATCGCAGAATAAAGCCTCATCAGTGTTACCTAAAAATGTTGGGTCTCCAGTCAGGAGTGAGCAAAGTACAATTCATGCTAATTTGACAGTTGAAATAATAATAGAATCATGCACTTTTAAACAATTTAGAAATGAACAGTTTTCTAACAGTAAAACAGTGTGATTTGAATAGGCAATGAATATGACCGGCTTGGGTTTGTTACAATTCAGATACGGCTTATTCCCGTGTGTATGAGGGGTAAGCTAATATAGTTACAGTAGTTTGGATGTGGTCATACTCATTACACTACTCCCCCAGTCCCCAAACAGTTACAGTAGTTACAGTAGTTAAAGTCAATGCTCTCAGGGAGAGTTCCGTGTTGCATCGTGGTTTAAACTTGCAGTAAAGCGATTATTAAATAACTGTAAACTAACATAAAATGTACTTGCCTCAAAATGGACTGGATTGGAAAGGTTGAAAACTTCGAGATGGGATTTAGGATCGTCCTCAAATTCCTACATTTCGAGAAGTTGATTCAAAATCCAGGGTTACCAAGCTAACTATACTAGTTGAAATCTCTAATTGTGTCCTAATCAATTTTAAATCTTTATCTATTAAACACGAACAAAAACGCGATTATTGGTGCGTTGAATTAATAACGAGGGAAAGATCTTTTAACCTTGTATTTTGGAAAAACTCGTCGATACCAAATTAATTTGATTAAAACTTTGTATTTTCGTAATTATACATATAAAACTAAATTTCTTATTTTAATGAGAAATACATGATCGTTGTTTTAATATTAAAACTTGTAATTTTAATGTGAGAAAACCTTATTAATTTTCTATATGAAAATAATTATTATTAGATTTACGCGTACGCTACAAGAACTTGCAAAACCAGAAAACAACAGAAAATCCTACGCTACCAAATTACAAGTCACAGAGCCAACAACCAACTGGGCTTATGTCCATTACAATTTATTTACATAAATTGAAATAAGACAAAACGGTCGTTAGTTCTAAAACTTCCTATAATTTAATTATGAATAAAATAAATAATAAGGATAAATTAAATAATAACGAGTCTCAGACTTTGGTCCAATCATCATATAGGCTAATGCCTCAACGTCCGGGCGAGGCCGATTTCGTTTGCACTTAGCCGGGGCCCAATGACCGATACGGTCGTCGCCCAAAATCCAAAATATTTATATTTTTCCAAAATCCATTTAAAAATCATTTTAAAAATATAATTAAATTTTACGGAAAAATCCGGGCAGCATTTCCTCTATTTTTGGTCAACCCAAAAACTGGAAAAGTGTGCCAATATTTTTCTGCAAAATCCCAAACCAGGGAATCCCAAAATATATATATAAAAATAACCACAATCCTTCTCAAAATTAATTCGGAACGACTCGAAATGAATTCGGGAATCCGAAACCAACCCAAAATCGTCACAGCACAATATCGAAAAGATCCGAAACCAAAATATCTAGAAAACCATTTCCGAAGAGTTTCGGAAATAACTAAAACCAACTAACAGAAGCTTTCCGAAGGTTTCTCGGAAAGAAATCCGGAAACGACGTTCACCCAAAATCGAATTTTCCAAAGGAAATTCGTGGACCAATTCATCATTGACACGGGGAGGGACAAACTACTGTGATTAACCAGGGATTACCCAAAACGACGGAATCCGAAGGGTTGCCTCGGACTCGGGACGCGCAAATCCACAGATCGAACTCAGAATCCCACGGACAGCGAGTCGGAAAGCTCGGAACAGTAGATCGGGAGCTCGAAAAGAGGAAGAACGGCCGAAGGGGTCGGCCGGTGCTCGCGGAGGAGGCCGGGGGAGCTCTGGAAGGGGTTTGAGTGAAGGGGTTTGGAGAAAAGGGAAGTTTGTGAGGGGGAGGAAATAATGAAGTGGTGAAGGGGTTGTGTTGTTCTTCCTTCTGGAATGGTGGGGAGTTGGTGTGAATGGTGGGGAGTTGGTGTGAACGTGTGTGTGTGGGTTCTCTTCTGGAGGAAAAGTGAGAGTTGGGTTATGGCTGTGAGTAATCATGGGGGAGAAATGTAAGGGGAGTGGAAGAAGAACGTGGGGTGGGGAAGAGATCTGGTCCAACTTGGACCACATCCAAAAGAATTAGAAATTATATATTTTTTTGTTTTTTTGTTTTTAAACAAATCAGATTTCAAATGAAAAAGGGTTAGGACTGGGTCTGGGTTTCGGGAATCGGTCCAGGCTCGGGTCAGGTCATCAATCAAAAGCTATATTAATAATTTTCGAAATTGATTTTAAAACCCAAAAATGTTACTGATAATAATAATAATATTATAATACTAATATTTCACATCCAAAACTGGGTTTCACACTTTCAGATATCTCAAGATCTGAAATACTGCATCCATATGACCCGTTCTTGGATCATGCATGTAGCGACTTACTACACTCACCGTAAATGAGATATCAGGGCGAGTGTGTCCCAGATAAATCAATCTCCCTACAAGTCGTTGATATCTTTCACGATCAACTGGCTCTCCTACTTCTGCTCCCAACTTGCACTTCTGGTCAATTGGAGTGACTGCTACTTTGAATCCCAGCATTCCTGTCTCCTTCAGCAGATCTAGTACGTATTTTCTCTGTGAAAGAGCAATTCCTTGTTCGCCTTCACACACCTCGATACCTAGAAAGTACCTCATCGCTCTTAAATCCTTCACCTCAAACTCCTTCGCGAGTTTTGACTTTAGCTTAGCGATCTCGACTTCATCATTACCTGTGATTACTATATCATCCACGTATACAGCAAGTATAGTGATGTGGCCTCTTGCATTGTCACTTTCCGTTTCCAGAATACATATTCTAAATACATGTACTGCTAGAATGTATTCATTTAATATTTATCATGTATTGTTCTGTATTTAAATTCATTTAATTTTATATTAATTTATTTCTTGTAATTATTTTTCTGCATTTTACTTTCTGTTTTTATACTCTGCTTTAGCTTTGCTATGGGTTCAGCTCAGACTGGTTTAATTATGTTGGTTCATCATGAACCGAAATAAACCCCCACTTACCACCACTCCTTCATTTAAAGCCCAAACCCTTTCTCTCTCTTCATTACTTCTTCTCATTACTCTTCTTCTTCCTCATAACTCTCCCACCAACCTAGGAGAGCTAGGCAAGTGCCAACTTGCTTCTTGATGGATCCCCATTTTTATTGTTCCATCACCTTCCTTATTTGATTCTAAGTCTCTTTAGTACTTGGCATTTTCGATTTCCATGGCTTCTTTATTGTAGATCTAAGTTTGTTGCATTTTCGGATTTCTTAGGTTTTGATCTACTAAACTTTGTTATCTTCAAGTTTTGATGGTTCCATGTTGTAGAGAATTTCGTTCTACCCAATTTTGACCTATGGAAGTCCATATTTGGGCTTGGGATGAAGGATTTATGGAGCTTGGAAGCAATGGCTTCCATGGTTCTGTTCTCAGAAAAATTCGGAGAGGAAGAACAGTCACAGCCGCATGAATCTCCATTCCTCAGGCGCATGAGATTATTTATTTTCCAATCCATTCCCACAGCGCATGAGATTATTTATTTCCCAATCATTTCCCACAGCCGCATGAATCTCCATTCCTCAGGCGCATGAGATTATTTATTTCCCAATTCATTCCCATAGCGCATGATATTATTTATTTCTCAATCATTTCCCACAGCGTATGAGATTTATTTCCCACAGCCGCATGAATCTTTCTTCCTCAAGCGCATGATATTATTTATTTTCCAATCATTTCATTATTTATTTCCCAATCATTTCCCACAACGCATGAGATTATTTATTTCCCAATCATTTCCTCAGCGCATGAGATTATTTATTTCCCAATCATTTCCCACAACGCATGAGATTTATTTTCCACAGCCGCATGAATCTTTCTTCCTCAGGCGCATGATATTATTTATTTTCCAATCATTTCCCACAGCGCATGAGATTTATTTCCCACAGCCGCATGAATCTTTCTTCCTTAGGCGCATGATATTATTTATTTCCCAATCATTTCCCACAGCGCATGAGATTTATTTCCTACAGCCGCATGAATCTTTATTCCTTAGGCGCATGAGATTATTTATTTCCCAATCATTATTTTCCAATCATTATTTATTTCCTAATTTTTATTTCTCGAATTTGGTATTAATTAACATTGATTGTTATCTTGATTAATAATTGATTATGCGTTCATAGGTGGAACTAAGAGACTGGCTAGTCGTCTTATTGAATTAGATGGAATAAGACACGTTCATATTAACTATGAACTATTACAATCGATTGGTCAATCCCGAATATTGGCATATGGATACATGCAGGCTACAATTTATTTATTTATTTTACGAAAGCAGCATGTGTACTCTATGGTCAAGGCATGATTATTCTGTGGTTAGTTTTAATTGTTGCATTACGCTATGTAAGACCTACAACCTAACCGCACGGGTATCTTTGTAGAGTTGGGCATATCGTACTTTGTACGGAAGTACTCATTCTGAATGACCATGATCCACGGCATGGAATTTCACTTAACATAGAGGCTACTAAGTTAAATAAAATAATGATTGCATGGAGGGAATGGATTTTCGAGTTCTTACATGGCAGCCCTCTTTGGGACTATTGGCGCCCAACAGGCCGGCTGGTTCCCACAGATACTGCAATTCTGCCACACGGGCAGGGAGCGGTATCTGCTTATATTATTGTATATTGTATATTGATGACGGACGTCCCGCTGGAACTCGTCTAATTCATGATTGGCGCAATTGATTGATTGGATCGACTAGCCTTGCTTGTCCATGGTAAGAACTGAGAAATCCTTATTGCATAATTCCAGGATAACTTAGGACTCACAGTAGTAAGCCGTAGGAGTTGGATGGCCGTTTAAGTTGATTTGTTTGTGTACTGTACCTACTCTGTTACCTAACTGAGATGATCAGAGCATCAGGACATGACGGGCCAACTTCTGTCCTTGTTTGGTTGGGAGGTTGGTTCGAAGTGTCGTGATGTTACGTGAATCCCAGTAGCAAGCAGAGATCTATTATTATATTCTCTTATTTACTGGTTTTAATTTCTCATATCGTGCTTCCTTGCGGTACTTGCTATTAGAGGTCTAACCTCTCTGGTTTTGCATGGCCAGATTTAGAGCCGGTTCCCGAGGACTCAACTTACCTCTACCTCCAAGATGGTCAATACTAGAGGGATGATCGCAGGAGGACTCGAGTGGGTTCCTTACCTCCCCGCTCATTTTGTTATTTACTTTATACTTTGCCGTTTGGCACCGACATGTTAGTCGGATAGTCTTGCACTTACTTTTACATAATTGTAATTAAGTCAGACTGCAGCTGATAACAATTGTGTATATGTTGCTATATCATCTGGCTATATTTTGTAAAGCCAGATCTCAAGAACATTTTGACTAAGCGTTTGGGACGCCTTACTGCTTTATCTTACATGTTCTCTATTTCTGTTTCTTATTTGAATGATTGAGACAATAGATGTGAAGTGACCATAGCGAGACTTTCATGTAGTATGCACCCCCTTGTCTTTTAGACAGCATTGATCGTATTATACGGTATTCATCTACCCGTAATACGTAGCTGGCTGAGTCATTCTCCCGCTCTCCAGTATTCTGGTTCTGGGGCGTGATAAGGTTTTAGTGGTGGCCCATGCAGGTCTGATTTCATACTTGTGGGGTGTTTTAATTTATAGGATGTCTCAATCACACATGTTTTTCCTTGATCTCATGATTCTTTACTCTCGACTCTAGCTTGACATTCCGGTATCCTTTGACTTCATTGATCTTTCCAGTCCGATCGTTTGATTGTTCTCTTGTCCCTTTTCTTAGGGGCACCTCGTCCGCATCTGTCAGGGGTGGGCAACAACAACAAGGGCAACACGGACAACCTGACCATGTTAGTCAGCAACAAGGGCCGGTACTAACTCAAGAGACCATCCAAGAAGAAGTAATAGTGGAAGCAGCAGCTGGACCGCAGTATCCGGATGTTCCACCACCACCAACAGTTCCACATACCCCTGTGGAAGTAGACACACCAGCCCTTCTGGAGATCATAAGAGGGATGATGGCTACTCAGCAACATCAGATGTTAGCCCAACAACGTATGCACGCTCAGTTATAAGAGCAGAATGTACTACTTAACCAAGGATTACAGACAGCTTTGGAAAGAGGGGCAAGGACAGATTCAGGAGCGTCAGCCAGGTTTTGCAAGTATAACCCCCGTCGTTTCGAAGGCACGGAGGATGCCATCTCAGCAGATGCATGGCTTAAGAATATTGAGGCTATCTTGACAGCCGCTAAGGTGCCGGTAGAAGAACGTGTGGATCAGGTGAAGTTGTTACTTCAGGATCTCGCACGTGATTGGTAGGAATCAGAGGAAGTGGGCATCAGACGTCCTGTTGCTTGGGACGATTTTACAGCAAGATTCAAGACAAAGTACTATGGAGTTGTGGCGCAGTTTGAGCTACAACAGAAGATTATCAACCTTAGACAGGCCGACAAGACGGTAGATGCCTACGCAGCGGAGTTCTGCAGATTGAGCAGGTTTTCCCCAGAGATGGTAGCAACAGAGAGCCATAGGGCTATAAGGTTCCAGCAAGGGTTTCACCTTGAGCTCTTGAAATTGATAGAGGGGCACAATTACCAGACTTTTGATGAAGTATTAACGGCGACTCGAAGGCATAAGATAACCGTTCAGAGGATTACGGCCAGGACTGGGGGTCAGAAGAGATCCCACAGTCAGATTGAAGGAGGAGGGGGAGTAGCGCCCCGAACAACAGCATCATCCCCTGGCATTCGTATCCACGATATGGCAATACGAGGGCCAGCACCACCACCCAGGCAGCAGCAGCAACAGAAGAAGAACCAGCAACCCCCAGCGGGCTGCACTTATTGCGGGAAGATAGGGCACACTAGAGATGTGTGCCGGACATTGAACGGACTGTGTTTGATATGTGGAAATCCAGATCATCGGGTTACCACATGTCCTATGAATTCGAGGTCAGGAGGACCAGTACAACAGTTTCCTGCTCTGCCAGCACCAGGGACAGGGCAGTATCGAGGACCCGCAGTGGCAGTAAGACCATTGGCCCAGCGTCCGTTAATGCCACAGGCTCAGATGTTTCGGCAGCAGGGACCGCCGATGCAGCAACACCAGCATAGACCACCCCAGCATCACCAAGGCAGGGGCCAGCGGCAGCACTAGGCTAGGCCGCAGCATGGAAACCAGCAAGGAGGTCGAGGGCAGGCATTCACTCTATCTTTAGAAGAGGCATTGGCATCGAGAGATGTTGTGGCAGGTAACATTCTCGTCGCCTCTTATCCCGCAGTAGCATTGTTTGATTCGGGAGCATCACACTCATTTATATCTGTACAATTTGCAACACGGCTAGGAATGGAATTCAAGGCATTGCCAGGGAGGTTGAATATACTCACTGGTAATGGGCTCGTAGGAGTTAGTAGAGTTATTCTAGCATGTAGCGTTGTAGTTTACGGGCATTCCTTACCCGCCCGGTTGATAGAATTTCCTGTTGGAAATTTTGACGTTATCTTAGGCATGGACTGGCTGAAAGACAGTCATGCGACGATAGATTGTCGTAGAGGGAGTGTATCTTTTGATATTCCAGGCATGAAGAGATTCACCTTAGTCAGATCAGAGGCAACTCAACAAGAGCAGGAAGTAGTGATGGCAATGGAAGAAGTTCAAGTCCCGAAGGTAGTTGAAGAGTTTCTGGACGTATTTTCCGAAGAACTTCCAGGTCTACCACCGGTTAGAGATATTGAGTTCAGTATAGAATTGGCACCTGGAACTAAATCGATATCAGATCGAGTTTACAGAATGGCGAATTCCGAGCAGGCCAATGTATATCAGCACATAGAGGAACTGAAGGAGAAGAAGTTCATCCGAGCTAGCATATCACCATGGACAGCACCAGTGGTACTTATGGGGAAGAAGGATGGGTCATCCAGATTGTGCATCGATTACAGGAAGCTTAATGCGGCAACAGTGAAGAACAAGTACCCACTACCCAGGATCGACGACTTATTTGATCAGTTGAGAAAAGCTAGAGTTTTCTCCAAGATAGATCTTCGTTCAGGGTATCATCAAGTGAGGGTTCGAAAGGAAGACATTCCCAAGACAACGTTCAGGTCGAAGTATGGGCATTATGAATTCTTAGTAATGCCGTTTGGTTTGACCAATGCTCCAACAATCTTTATGGATTTAATGAATCGCATCTTTATGCCATACTTAGATCAGTTTGTCATTGTGTTTCTTGACGACATTCTCGTATATTCTGCCAGTGAAGAGGAGCATGAAGATCACCTCCGGAAGGTGTTACAGGTTCTGAGAGAGAACCAGTTGTATGCCAAGCTCAGCAAGTGTGAGTTTTGGTCGGATCATATTTCATTTTTGGGTCATATCATATCAGGAGCTGGAGTAGCAGTGGATCCCAAGAAGGTAGAAGCAGTAGAAAGTTGGCCAGTACCCAAGACCGTAGCAGATGTGCGGAGTTTCTTGGGATTGGCAGGATATTACAGAAGGTTTGTATCAGATTTTGCAAGGTTTTCAGCACCCATGACCCGCTTGACACGGAAGGATGTGCCATTCGTCTGGTCGACAGAATGCCAGACGTCATTTGAGAATTTGAAACAGAAGTTGATATCAGCGCCTATTCTTACATTGCCAGTTGGACCCGGAGGTTTTACAGTATATTGTGATGCGTCAGGAAAAGGACTTGGATGTGTCCTCATGCAGCATGGGAAGGTGATAGCGTACGCATCTAGGCAACTTCGAGACCACGAGAAGAATTACCCAACTCATGACTTGGAGTTGGCAGCAGTAGTATTTGCTTTGAAGCTATGGAGACATTACTTATATGGTGACCGAGTAGACATGTACACAGACCACAAAAGTCTGAAGTACATCTTTACCCAGAAGGAACTGAACATGAGGCAGAGAAGATGGTTGGAGTTGATCAAGGATTACGACGTGGAGCTTCAGTATCATCCAGGCAAGGCTAATGTGGTAAGAGATGCTCTCAGCAGGAGAGGCGGCGAATTTATGTTAACAACACAGAAGCACATTCTAGAAGACCTTCAGGAGATGGGCATCGAGGTTATACTTCCTTGTGATATAGGAGTTCTGGCGAGTCTACAAGTTCAATCCGACTTGGTAGATAGGATCAAGGCAGCTCAGGCACAAGACCCAAGGATTCAGAAGCTTAGGGCAGAATGTGAGTCAGGACTCAGAAAGGAGATGCAAATCCATGAGGATGGTACCCTTAGGTTTGGGTCACGTCTATGTGTGCCTAGTGGAGATATCAGACAGGAGGTTATGGCAGAAGCTCACAGCTCTCAGTATTCCATACACCCTGGAGGGACCAAGATGTACCAAGATATCAAGCAGCACTTCTGGTGGAACGGGATGAAGAGGGAGATAGCTAGATTCGTTTCCCGTTGCTTGGTATGTCAGCAAGTGAAGGCAGAACAGCAGAGGCCAGCTGGGTTATTGCAACCGCTTCCTATCCCGGAATGGAAGTTGGAACATATTACAATGGACTTTGTGACCGGTTTACCGAGATCACCAAGTGGTAAGGATGCTATTTGGGTAATTGTAGATCGGCTTATGAAGGTGGCACATTTTCTTCCTTTTAGAGTAGGTCAATCTACGGAGAAGTTGGCAGAATTATATATGCAGCAGATAGTCAGGCAGCATGGGGTCCCAGTCAGTATTGTGTCAGACAGAGATACCCGTTTTACATCACATTTTTGTAAGAGCTTACATCATAGCTTGGGTACCAAGTTAAGATTTAGCACGGCTTACCATCCACAGACGGACGAATAATCAAAAAGAACAATTCAGACTTTAGAGGATATGTTGCGAGCTTGCACCCTAGATTTTGGAGGATCTTGGGAGAGCCACCTACACTTGGTCGAGTTCTCATACAATAACAGTTATCAAGCCAGTATCCAGATGGCGCCATTTGAAGCACTATATGGTAAGAAGTGTAGGTCGCCACTGGTATGGGACGATATCGGGGAGAGGAAGATGCTAGGCCCAGAAATAATTGTCCAGACCGTTGAAGTGGTTAAGGGAGTTAGAGAACGACTTCGAGTTGCGCAGGATCGGCATCGTCATTGGGCGGACCAGCATCATAGGCCGCTAGAGTTTTCTGTTGGAGACCACGTGTTCTTGCGGATCTCACCTACCCGTGGGGTCATTAGGTTTGGAGTTCGCGGGAAGTTGAGTCCGCGGTACGTGGGCCCATTTGTTATTCTTGATAGGATAGGCGATGTTGCTTATCGTTTATCCCTTCCACCTTCGTTACGAGAGGTGCATAACGTATTTCATGTATCTCAGTTGCGAAGGTATGTATCGGACCCAAGCCATATCCTTGATCATTCTGAGCTGGTTGTTGGTACAAACCTGTCTTACGAGGAACAGCCTGTGTCTATTTTGGACCGAAGAGAGAAGATACTCAAGAACCGAACAATTAACCTTGTCCGGGTTGCTTGGGGTCATCACTCTTTAGGAGAGTCAACGTGGAAACGTGAGGATGATATCCGATCACGGTATCCGCACCTGTTTGACTCACAAGGTATATTTTCTTCTGTATACCTTGATTGTCTTAACTCCTCATGCTTGTCACCTTATAAGTAGAATTGCTTAATGTTGTAGATTGTTAGATGTAGATACATTACTTGTTATTATCATTATAGAATGATTGCTTACTCAATTGTTTATACTTAGATTAGTTTAGTTTCGATATTTCTATCATGCTTGGATCTGAAATTTCGAGGACGAAATTTTTCTAAGGAGGGTAGAGATGTCACTTCCCGTTCCCAGAATACGTATTCTAAATACATGTACTGCTGGAATGTATTCATTTAATATTTATCATGTATTGTTCTGTATTTAAATTCATTTAATTCCATGTTAATTTATTTTCTGCAATTATTTTTCTACATTTTACTTTCTGTTTTTATACTCTGCTTTAGCTTTGCTATGGGTTCGGCTCAGACTGGTTTAATTATGTTGGTTCATCATGAACCGAAATAAACCCCCACCTACCACCACTCCTTCATTTAAAGCCCAAACCCTTTCTCTCTCTTCATTACTTCTTCTTATTACTTTTCTTCTTCCTCATAACTCTCCCACCAACCTAGGAGAGCTAGGCAAGTGCCAACTTGCTTCTTGATGGATCCCCATTTTTATTGTTCCATCATCTTCCTTATTTGATTCTAAGTCTCTTTAGTACTTGGCATTTTCGATTTCCATGGCTTCTTTATTGTAGATCTAAGTTTGTTGCATTTTTGGATTTCTTAGGTTTTGATCTAGTAAACTTTGTTATCTTCAAGTTTTGATGGTTCCATGTTGTAGAGAATTTTGTTCTACCCAATTTTGACCTATGGAAGTCCATATTTGGGCTTGGGATGAAGGATTTATGGAGCTTGGAAGCAATGGCTTCCATGGTTCTGTTCTCAGAAAAATTCGGAGAGGAAGAACAGTCACAGCCGCATGAATCTCCATTCCTCAGGCGCATGAGATTATTTATTCCCAATCCATTCCCACAGCGCATGAGATTATTTATTTCCCAATCATTTTCCACAGCCGCATGAATCTCCATTCCTCAGGCGCATGAGATTATTTATTTCCCAATCCATTCCTACAGTGCATGATATTATTTATTTTCCAATCATTTCCACAGCGCATGAGATTTATTTCCCACAGCCGCATGAATCTTTCTTCCTCAGGCGCATGATATTATTTATTTCCCAATCATTTCATTATTTATTTCCCAATCATTTCCTACAGCGCATGAGATTATTTATTTCCCAATCATTTCCTCAGCGCATGAGATTATTTATTTCCCAATCATTTCCCACAGCGCATGAGATTTATTTCCCACAGCCGCATGAATCTTTCTTCATCAGGCGCATGATATTATTTATTTTCCAATCATTTTCCACATCGCATGAGATTTATTTCCCACAGTCGCATGAATCTTTCTTCCTCAGGCGCATGATATTATTTATTTTCCAATCGTTTTCCACAGCGCATGAGATTTATTTCCTACAGCCGCATGAATCTTTATTCCTTAGGCGCATGAGATTATTTATTTTCCAATCATTATTTCCCAATCATTATTTATTTTCCAATTTTTATTTCTCGAATTTGGTATTAATTAACATTGATTGTTATCTTGATTAATAATTGATCATGCGTTCCTAGGTGGAACTAAGAGACTGGCTAGTCGTCTTATTGAATTAGATGGAATAAGACACGTTCATATTAACTATGAACTATTACAATCGATTGGTCCATCCCGAATATTGGCATATGGATACATGCAGGCTACAATTTATTTATTTATTTTACGAAAGCAGCATGTGTACTCTATGGTCAAGACATGATTATTTCGTGGTTAGTTTTAATTATTGCATTACGCTATGTAAGACCTACAACCTAACCGCACGGGTATCGTTGTAGAGTTGGGCATATCGTACTTTGTACGGAAGTACTCATTCTGAATGACCATGATCCACGGCATGAAATTTCACTTAACATAGAGGCTACTAAGTTAAATAAAATAATAATTGCATGGAGGGAATGGATTTCCGAGTTCTTACATGGCAGCCCTCTTTGGGACTATTAGCGCCCAACAGGCCGGCTGGTTCCCACAGATACTGCAATTCTGCCACACGGGCAGGAGCGGTATCTGCTTATATTATTGTATATTGTTATTGATGACGGACGTCCCGCTGGAACTCGTCTAATTCATGATTGGCACAATTGATTGATTGGATCGACTAGCCTTGCTTGTCCATAGTAAGAACTGAGAAATCCTTATTGCATAATTCCAGGATAACTTGGGACTCACAGTAGTAAGCCGTAGGAGTTGGATGGCCGTTTAAGTTGATTTGTTTGTGTACTGTACCTACTCTGTTACCTAACTGAGATGATCAGAGCATCAGGACATGACGGGCCAACTTCTGTCCTTGTTTGTTGGGAGGTTGGTTCGAAGTGTCGTGATGTTACGTGAATCCCAATAGCAAGCAGAGATCTATTATTATATTATCTTATTTACTGGTTTTAATTTTATATCGTGCTTCCTTGCGGTACTTGCTATTAGAGGTCTAACCTCTCTGGTTTTGCATGGCCAGATTTAGAGCCGGTTCCCGAGGACTCCACTTACCTCTACCTCCAAGATGGTCAATACTAGAGGGATGATCGCAGGAGGACTCGAGTGGGTTCCTTACCTCCCCGCTCGTTTTGTTATTTACTTTATACTTTGCCGTTTGGCACCGACATGTTAGTCGGATAGTCTTGCACTTACTTTTACATAATTGTAATTAAGTCAGACTGCAGCTGATAACAATTGTGTATATGTTGCTATATCATCTGGCTATGTTTTGTAAAGCCAGATCTCAAGAACATTTTGACTAAGCGTTTGGGACGCCTTACTGCTTTATCTTACATGTTCTCTATTTCTGTTTCTTATTTGAATGATTGAGACAATAGATGTGAAGTGACCATAGCGAGACTTTCATGTAGTATGCACCCCCTTGTCTTTTAGACAGCATTGATCGTATTATACGGTATTCATCTACCGTAATACGTAGCCGGCTGAGTCATTCCCCCGCTCTCCAGTATTCTGGTTCTGGGGCATGACATGCATGCAAAAAAGACCGTATGATCTGTATTTGCTTGATGGTATCCCATGCCTGTAACAGCCTTTCTGAATCTGTCAAACCAGGCTCGAGGAGATTGCTTGAGTCATATAGCGACTTCTTTAGTTTGTACACTTTTCCATGCGATGTCCCTCCGTCTGATTCTGTAGCGTAGCACCCTGGCGAGAGTTCCATGTACACTTCTTCTTGTAGGTCCCCATGGAGAAAGATATTTTCACATCTAACTGGTATAGCTTCCACCATAGTTTGCTGCAATGGAGATCAGAGTTCTTACGGTGCTCATTTTCGCTACTGGAGCAAACGTCTCATCATAGTCGATGCCATATGATTGTGTGTATCCTTTTGCAACCAACTTTGCCTTGTATCGTTCCACTTTTCCTTCTGACGCCTTCTTTACTGTGTACACCCATTTGCATCCCACAGTTTTCTTCCTTTGGGTAATGGAACCAGCTCCCACGTCTTATTTTTCTCCAGTGTCCCAAGTTCTTCCATCATTGCAGCTTTCCACCTTGGATCTTTCTTTGCTTCCTGCCAACATTTGGGCAACGAAGTAGAGTCTAATGATGCAATGAAGGCTCGATAATTCAAAAAAATGTTAAAATAAGACAGGTAGTTGGCAATATCATGTTCATAATCATCAAAACGATTAGGAGCCTTACCCGTATTGATGCGAGAAGATCTCCTTAAAGGAGTAATAGGTGGTGGAGAGATCATACCATCAGAGTCAGAGAGATCCGCATCAGAATCAGATTGATTCAGTGCGGGGGCAACATCTTCAAGAGTTGGAGCAGGAGTAGAGGGACTTGGTACAGTAGGCACATGGCACGGTACATGCACAGTACTGGACTTCTGCTGTCTCCTTCTGTAGACTTGGAGCTCCTTTTCCATTGTCTTCTGCTCCCCCTGTTTAACATATGTATCTTCTTCATCTTCTGTATCGGAGTCACTACTTTCTCCCCCTTTCGCCTAGTTTTCCACGACCGGGCATGGGACCGATCCGACCACCATAGATGGGCTTATTTTCTCCCCCTCACATCTAACAACCTCTGTGTTAGGTGTGTCACCAAACGCTGAACCGTCATCCGAACCATAATATGGTTCCATTTCTCTGAATGTAATGTCCATGCTTAAAATCTTTCGCTCAACTGGGCTCCAACATACGTATCCTTCTGAGTTGCCGTGTACCCGACAAAGACACATTTAACCGCTCTAGGATCCAGTTTGTCAACTCCTGGCCTATTATCTTGGAAAAACATACACCCAAATACTTTCGGGTGAACAGTGTACGTGGTTGCACCAGTAAGCATCTCCAACGGTGTCTTCCAGTCCAATACCTGAGATTGTAATTGTTGATGAGATAAGAGGCCGTTAACACCGCCTGCCCCCATAAGTGTTTCGGGACATTCATAGCCAGCATCATCGTCCGTGCGACCTCCAGCAGGTGTCTGTTCTTCCGTTCGGCCACACCATTTTGTGCCGGTATATAGGTACATAAAATTTGGTGTAGTATTCCATGAGTGGATAAATACTCAACAACTTCTTATTTGTATACTCCGTCCATTGTCAGACCGTAAGCACTTAATTTTAGTGCCATATTGTATTTCTACCCGACGATGAAAGTCTCGAAACGCCTCAAAGACATTACTTTTATTCTTCATAAGGTAGACCCATGTCACGCGAGTATAACAATCAATAAAAGTAACGAACCATCAAAAACCGTTAATACCAGTTGTAGGACAAGGGCCCCATATGTCCGAATGTATCATATCAAATGCAGCTGAACTTCTACTTCTGAACTCACATACGTGCTTCTGGTATGTTTACCCAACTCACATGCATTACAAAATAACTTCTCTTTATTAGCCCTTTGGTATAAGGACGGATACATTCGACTAATAATTTTAAAAGAAGAATGACCGACATGCTGATGGTGGAGTAGCAATTCATCTTCTACACTGCGCCGTGAATCTTCCGGTGGTGCATCTGCTACCAGAGATGCCAATGCTTTGTCCAGTCCAGTCCTGTCCAAGTACCACAGCCCCTTATGCCATGTGCCAGTCCCTAGTCGTCGTCCTGTCCCCTTCTCCTGAAAAGTCATCGTAGGAATGTCAAAGGAAACGGTACAGTTAAGATCAAGAATAATGGCACTAATGGAAAGAAGATTGACAGAAAAAGACGAGCATGTACGACATTGGTGAGAGTGAGAGAAGGGGTGCATGCGACAGTGCCTTTACCCATGACAGGGCTGGAGTTACCATCAGCAGTCTGAATGCTCTCCGGCGTCGGTAGGTGAGTATAGTCCTGGAACTCACCGGGGGACCCCGTGACATGGCGAGATGCCCCAGAGTCCATAATCCAACCTGGTTGGTGGACAGCTGCTGCAAGAGCACGCGCAGGAATACCTGTGCTGGTTTGGGCAAAGCAAGTGATGTGATCTCCGAGGTAGATGATGCCCCATGACTGCCGTCCGAACCCAGCTTCGTGCTGCATAACCTCACGAGGAACTCTTATCAAGTGGGGTTAACTCAGCCAGGTGATTTTCTCCCCCTTCCTCCGCCAGATTAGCTTTGTCCACCAGAATAATTTTCCCTTCTACCAGCATAACCGCCTCTACCATCGCGACGTCCTCCGCGGCCCCGTCCACGATCACTCGACTGACTTTGTAGGAGTTTTGGACAAAATCTGATGTAATGCCCTGAGTCACCACAGTTGTGGCAAACACCGGCCACAGAGGAGGCTGATTGAAGGGCAAGGGCAGACTTGTCAACAGCGGCTTGCTCCCCCTGGAAATAGCCCTTGTTGGACATCAACTTCAATCGAGCCTCTTCTTATGCCATGGCAGCTATGGCTTCTTCTAAGGTTGGAAGCATGGGCTGTGCTAGGAGTACATTCCTTCTATGCTCAAACACAGGGTTAAGACCCTTCAAGAACTTCATCATCCGTTGTCGTGAAATATAATCCAAGAACTTTTGAAAATGTTTCGCAAATGCTGGTTCGACTTGTGCATCTTCATCCCAAGAGGATCATAGATCCAGATCAGACCAGTACTTCTTCAACAGTGCTGCATACTCAGAGATGGTACGGTCGTCCTGGGCCACCCTATCAAGTTCATCCTGCAGTTGGAAGACCCGCATAGGATTGCCTGAACCTGAGTACATATCCTTCAAAGTCTGCCATATATAAGCAGCAGCCTCCATCGCCTCTACATTTCCCGACACCTGGTCGGTCAAGGAGGCTGTCAACCATCCAGCCACAATATTGTTGACAATTTCCCAAATAGCAAACTCTTTGAGGAGGGATCATCTGGCGCCTTGGTTTAGCCATTGACGTAGCCAACCAAGCCTCGTCCCTTCAGCGTCCGTATTGCCTGTCGTGACCATTTCAAGTAGTTGGTCGTCCCTTCCAACTTCGTCTCCAGCTTGTCCAGCTTCCCCATTTTGTAGGGTGACGGATCCGCATCAGTATGGATCACACGTGGGGTTGCCTCGGTTAATCTCTTTGATAAAATATCATCAACCAAGGCCTTCATCTCTTCTGCTGTCAGTTTACCACTGATCGAATCCATGGCGTCTTCAACTTTCGATCGTCGTCGGCGGCTTCGTCGTCGTCGTCGTCTTCGTCGGCTTCGTCGTCGTCGTTTTTATGTAAAGTCTTCAACAGAGACCTTACGAATGCGCGGTTAACGTGGCCAACACCAGCGCGCATGTAGATCCTAATTTGCAGATCGAGAACGAAAAAAAAAAACATTTTGTAATTCGGAGGGCGTAATCTAGGAACAGATGGTGCAAATAAAGCATTTGACGTCCATCCGTCTTCGAATAACCGTCCACATAATCTCTCTCGCAAATTAGGTTTTTTTTGTTTTGAAAAAAGGGGGGTCGGCAGCAGTTGGGGTCGGAAGAGGGGGACGTCGGGGGGGGCAGCAGCAGGGGGGCGTCGGCAGCAGCAGGGGGGCGTCGGGACAGCAGGGGGGTCGTCGGCGCACAGCAGAGGGGGCGTCGGGGGGGGAGGGGGAACTGCCGGGGGCACAGGGGGGATTCGACGGCAGGGGGGCAGGGGGGTGTTGTCGGGTTGGGGAAGGGGTGGGAAATTTTTTTGTGTTGTTATGGCTCTGATACCATGTAGAAAATAATTGTTGTATATTTTATTGATTGGCTACTCTACTACTTATAGGGAGTCTAGCTCCTCTTCGTACTACATTTTTCAATGTGGGACTAAGTCCCTTATTAGTTCTCAACAGTTATTTCAAAGTTGTAAGTCAAATTTGATATTTTTTGTTCGACTGTTCAAGAGTATATTTTGTTGCAAATTATCAATAAAGAACTTTTTCCTACATCATGTTATTTATTTTGTCTGTCTATCTGTTGCAAAACTCTATAAAATGAACTATTTGTACAAAGTTGTATGAACACAATGATTAATTCATCGGGGTAAACTTAAAACAACTCATTTTCCTCCCTTTTATTAGTGTTGTGATAAACAGATATAAATCAAAAATGTTTTTAAAGATATCTATCTATTAGATAATTTAGATTATTGGTACGGTTCTTGCAGATGGCCCAATTGGTAGGATCGATGGTTCCAATCTTGAAAATGGGATGAAAATAAACAAATTTTTTTTTGAGTCGCACTCTACTTTTGTTATCTATATTCAAGATGCACCAATGTATTTTATCTTAATTTTAGTCACCCCCTATTTTTGACGAAAATGTCCAACATTGACGGTCAACGTGTTTGACCGATAAATTTGGATGAAAATATCCTCTTCTTCTTCCTCCCAAAAACCCAAATCCTAATCCACATCCCTCCCTGTAGTGCCCCGAAATTCGTGATACGTATTTTATACGTGTTCTATTTCTGACCCGTATTTCTCATTTTCTTTGATTAGTTAGTTGTGGTTTATTTTCATATTTAGCATTGTGGTTTAATTGCCATTTATCGTTCATGGATTTATTTTGATTAAGTGGAGCTTGGTTTTATTCGGATGGAGAAGGATTGGTTGGTTCGGCTTGGCTTGGTTTACTTGGTCCATCATGAACCAAGGTGAACCCCTACCTACCACCACCATCCTCATTTATTAACCCCACCCTCTTTCTCTCTCATCATTCACTCTTCTTCTTCCTCACCGTTGCTCTCCACCTACCAAGAGGGTTAGGCAAGTGCAACTTGCTTCTTGAGGGATCTTGATTTTTATTGTTCCATTCTTTTATTTACATGATTATAAACCTCTTTAGAACTTGGAGTTTTTAATTTTGATGGATAGATTCTTCTAGATCTACATTTTAACTTTGAGTTCATGGAGTTTTCTTGGTTTTGATCTACTAAAAACTAGTTATTTTCGAAAACTAATAGTTCCATGAGCAAGAGCACGAAATTTTGTGTGAATTTGGTTTTTGATTCACCTCATTTCGAGTTAAAATGAAGTTTTTATGGCCAAAACAAGTTTTTCTGAATTTTCATGTCGGCTGAAGAATGTGGCTGGCGTAAAATCAGAATTTACGCAGGATGGCTAGCGTAAAATCAGAATTTACGCAGGAAGGCTTGCGTAAAATGAAATTTTACGCAGAAAACCCTGGAATTGCGTAAATTACGCTGGATATCATCCAGAATGTAATATTTTACGCTAGGGACCCTGGAATTGCGTAATTTACGCTGGATTGTATCCAGAATGTAATATTTTACGCTAGGGACCCTGGAATTGCGTAATTTACGCTGATTGTATCCAGAATGTAATATTTTACGCAGGGAACCCTGAAATTGCGTATTTTACGCTGGATTGTATCCAGAATGTGAAATTTTACGCTGGAACCCTCCCCTTTTGCATATTTTACGCAGAATTAAATTTTTAGCTTAAAAAGTGCACAGAATGATTTTTGCCAAGTTAAGCTATTTTCTAGCCAGAATTTCGAAAAACTTAAAACATGAAAGTTTTAGATCTTTGTCTTACCTTTCCGAATATCTCTGGAGCACCTTAAATTGAGTTCGTATGTGGAAGTTATGCCCCGTCTCCCTGAGCCGCATGATTCCTCCACAACTCTTGCACCCTGTTTATATTTAGTTATTGCATACACGCTTATACCAGATTAATGTTAATTTTAAATAATGACATGACATGATAGTGGCCCGTCGTGGGCACTCTTGACAGTAATTTGTCATGATATATATATCTCGAATGCTGTTGCGACGGCTAGCATGTCATGACAGAATTGAATGGCCTGGACACCGTGGGTGATTGTGTTTGTACAAAATAAACCGATAATGTTTGCATCATGTCTAGGACAGGGATCCCTGAGTACCACGGTCAGGGATACCTACAGTAATTGACTAAGGCTAATAAACTAGAATAATTCAGTAGACATGAAGAGATTCCCAGCTACAGTAAATCCGTTATCTGGCGCATTAGTGGACTTGTAGCCTACCGACGAGTAGGGCACATTTTAGCACACCGTTGCGTGTTGCATTCTCCATAAACGAAAATTCAACCTGGATAACCGGATGGTCTGCAGGGCTTGTGGCTGTTGGGATAATCTCATTACATCTTGCTAGTAACTAGCCTGTGATAACCCTAGTTAGTTAAAAGTATCAAGCCGTACTCTTAATTGGCCGTGATTGATTGGATGGAGTTTATCCCAGCTTAATCTTGTCCCGATCCTGTAAGATTGTGACACGACATGATTATTGATGCTTGTCTTAACAATAACGATCGGGGGTCCAGTTCTATTCATGCGAAGGGTTACAACCCCGTCCTTTGGTTTAAGGGTTATAACCTGGCTCCCGGAGCAGTTCTGTGTCCTCTTTTCGTTTATTGTCTTATTGCACCCCATGCCATGCTCGTCATGTTTTATCTTACTTCAACATCATGATTAATCATTTATACTGGCCTTAACAATAAAGATCAGGGGTCCAGTTCCGTTCAGGCGAAGGGTTACAATCTCGGTCCTTGTTTGGTTTAAGGGTTGTAACTTGGTTCCCGGAACAGTTCTGTGTCCCTATTCGTTTATTATCATCTCTGTACCAATAGTATTTGAGACGGGTTTCTATTCAGGTGAAGGGTTACAACTCCGGTCCTTGTTTGGTTTAAGGGTTGTGACCTGGCTACTTGAATGGTTTCCTCGTACTCAATTTACTGTGGTTCTCTCTATTATTAGCAATTCTTTATTTATTATCTTTATTATTCTATTATTGATGTGCTGTTTTAGTTCCTAAGTGAAGCCTCCTTTGTGGCACTTGCTCTTTCTGGGGTCTGACCCAGCTGGTTTTGTATGGCCAGATATCGAAGCAGTCCAGAGGATCTACCTAACTTCCAGCCAGATGGTGACCACCAGGCGTAACCCTGGCAATGAGTGGGTTTCTTTTTGTCCTCCCATTTATTGTAAAATTATTCTTTTGAGGCGTTTAGCCGACGAGCATGTGTTAGCTCGATTGCACCTTTACTTACTGTCTGCCTACGGGCTGTAACATGATTGACAGATCCTAGGGTTGATCATGTATGACTGAACTCTTGCTAGTCTTGACATTTTGTACGACTAGCTTCATGATCATCCAATATGTAATGTTGGGGACGCCTTACTATTGTATATTTGGTGGTCTTACATCTTGTAACATTTACTTACTTGCTTGTGATTGAGACATGTGAGACCCGTCTCACTGTATCGTATTTTATACGGATACGTGTTTATTTGAGTCGTATTTCGTATTTATCAATTTGCATGATATTTTAAAATTTTCCTAAGTGTAGGATTTTCATGACTTGGTTTAACTTGGATTTGGTTTTATTTGGTTCGGTTCCACTTTGCCTTGGTTTGGTTTAGTTTGGTTCTTTAGGAGAGAGGTGTATGGTTTAGATTGAGTGGAGAGGAATGAATGGTGGAGATTGCTTGGGCTTGTTATATAAGCCACTTTTTCTCTCTCCCTCCTCAATCACCCTCATTCATTTCTTTTCCAACAAACCCTAGCCATTGGAGAGAGAGCAAGTACACCTTGCTGAATGTTGGACGATTTCCATTTCGTTTGTTCCATTCTTTTTATTGTTACGTCCTAAGCATGTTTAGAACTTGGAGTTTTCTATTTGATGGCTAGATTGTGGTAGATCTAACTTTGTGGTACTTTCGGTTTTCATAAGTCTTGATCTGTAAAACGTGTATACTTTTGTCAACTGATGGTTCCATGTTGTAGAGAATTTTATTTTTACCCAAATTTGACCTATGGAAGTCGGGATTTGGGGTTCCTAATGTAGTTTGGTGGAGCATGGAGGCCATGGTATTTTTATGGACATGTTCTCTGTGGAAAGCAAAAATTTGTATTTCTGGCCGCATGGCCATGCAGCTTCATTGCATGCACTTAGTTTCTTTTACAGCATTTATTTAATACTGTCTGAGCCGCATGGCCATTTGTCTTGACCGCATGAGAATTAATTGTAAGGCTTTTTATAATTATATTATTTAATTGTAAGTGGAGCCGCATATGGCACTCGAATGAGCCGCATAGGCTTTAAAGAAAGCAATTAATTGTACTTTTCTTATCATGCAATTCTTCATGCATTCTTTCTTAATGCATTTTTCCTTATTTTTTCCTAAGAAATCCTTTGCTGACCGTATGAGTTCTGAAGCTAGCCGCATGGGTTTTGGATGCAATATTAACCCATTCTTAAAGCATTTTGTCCTTTATGCATTTGTCCTTTATGCTTTAAATGCTTGGTTAAAGCATTTATCCTTTATGCTTTAAAAGCTTGGTTGAAGCATCCTGGAAAGGAGCTAGCCGCATAAGGCTTCTTAAGGCTTTATATTTTGCATTTAAGACCTTAATGTTTAATATATTATGCTTAATGCATTGATTACATGCCTTTGGAATAAGCTAGCCGCATAAAGCTTCTTAAGGCCTTAAATGCATTTAAGACCTTGCTATTTCATATTTTATGCTTGAAATCCTAATGCATTACTTTTATGCATTATGCATTTAAGGCCCTAAATGTTTATATTTTTATGCTTTAGTCCTTAGGATTGCATTTAATGCATTTTTTTAGCATACTTGGCCGCAGGAGGAATGTTCATGCTTGGCCGCATGAAGTCAACTTCACTCTTGGCCTTAGATATTTTGGTCCCATAGTATATTAATATTTAGTTTGTGCCTGGCCTTTACATTGTTGCTGGCCGCATGAATATAATCCTTGGCCGCATGGCCTCTTTCCACTTGCTGGCCGCATGGCCATTGTACTTTTGGACTTTGAATTTAATATTGGATCGCATGGATTCTATTGAGCTGCCTGTACTTGCAGGATATATTTTATTATATATCACCATTGCTTGGCCACGTGAACCAATATTTAAATGGTTCACGTGAACTTTTCTTATTGCATTAATTGTGGGGGTCCCACATAGCCTTTTTTTAGTTGACTTGCTTGAGTGGGAGTTGCATTTAATGAGGGTCCCACTATCTTTTGTCTTATTTGATTTCATGGTCTAATTATTGTTTCTTGGCCGCATGGGTGGCCTCACTCTCTTTGACCGCATGTTTGTTCTCCCACTTTTGGACCGCATGGGTCCCACTTTGATTGTTAAAATGTTTTATTTGCCTGAATTGTGGTCAGAATTTCTTCCCACTCCAACATGAAAGTTGTAGAGTTTCTCCTTGCTTCAAGAATATATATATATATATATATTATTATTTAATTGTGCAAGTTTCTCTCCTCCTTGATAATGACATGACTTGATAGTTTCCCGCCGTGTGCACTCCTGACAAGATAACTTAACCTGACAATTTGACATGATAACTTGACATGATAATTCTTGATAGTGGCCCGTCGTGGCGCACTCTTGATAAGTAATAATGATAATGATAGTGGCCCGTCGTGGCGCACTCCTGACAAGAATTAATTAGTATCCTGACACCGTGGGTGATTGTGTTTGTACAAATGAACCCGTCTCGTCTTGCATCATGTCTAGGACTTGAATCCCTGGTTTCCCACGGTCAGGATTCATACTGAAATGGACTAAGGCTAATTACTAGAATAATTCAGTAGTTCATGGAGAGACTTTCCAGTTACCTGTTGCCCCTTTGTTCCCGGCCTTATATATATATATATAACATGGGATTTGTTGCTATCCGTCGAGATGAGCGCACTTCCAGCCCGCCGTCGAGTGTGGTACCTTAGGACACATGTATCTTACTACAGTGTGTCTGCTATATCATGCTATCTTTTTTCTTTTCTTTGCTGGGTCACTCAGGTAGCAGCAGGCGGGTAACTGGACTTGGAAGAATCTCGCTGCATCTTGCTAGTAACTAGGCCTGTGATAACCCTAGTAAGTTAAAGTATCAAGCCGTACTTATTGCTTGGTCGTGAATGTTGCATGGAGTTCAATCTGTCTAGTCTTGTCTTGATCTTGTACATGATTGTTACATGTCCTGATTTATTATTTTATCTTGCCGATAAATGGTGGGAGAAACCAAGTTTCATTCAGACGAAGGGTTACAACCCCGGTCCTTGTTTGGTTTACGGTTGTAACCTGGTTATCTGAATAGTCCCATGGTTATCTCATCGTATATCACCTTCCCTGTTCTATTTATTTAACATGTTCTCCAGTTTACTTTACGTCAAATGATGATTTACTTACTGTCTTCTTATGTTCGGGATAAGTGCATTGGTACTGCACGACTCTCGATCCTCCTTTACTTATTGCTTTCCCTCCCTGATTGATTGCCTATGATTGCTGGTTTTAAGTTCATAGTTCGGCCTCCTTTGTGGTACTTGCTATTTGGGGTCTGACCCCACTGATTTTGCATGGCCAGGTTCTGATAGAAGAGCCGAAGGATCTACCGTACCATCTACTCGACGGTGACCAGCTGGAGCACCTGAGTGCCTCAGTGGGTTTCTTCTTCATCCTCCCACTGATATGTAAATTTTTCTCTTGTAACGTTTAGCCCCGAGCACGTGTTTAGCTCGTGTTTTGGTATTTTCCTTGATATTGTAGTCTACGGGCATAAACATGATATGTGTATTCTAGACTATAGCTAGTCCTTATCATGTACGACTAATATTCTAGCTAGTCATCAGTTCTGTGGTACTGGCTTCATGATCAGTCATGTATATATGGTTCGGGACGCCTTACTATTGTATGTATGATGATCGTACTCTTGCTCTTGTATAATTGCCTGTGATTGAGATACCTAGGATTGTTAAATCATAGGATTGACTGATGGCATGTAGAGTAACCCCATATCTTGACAGCTTATACGTGATTTCAGAGTATTAATGTACTTTGGGATTGCGTAGCTGGCTATGTCTGCCCCGCTTCGGTATTCTGGTTCTGGGGCGTGACATGGTTTTAGTGGTGGCCCACGCAGGTCTCGATTTTCAGATTTGTGGGGGTTACCATGTTTAGATATCTCAATCACGATTATCCTTATTGATCTCCTTCGGATTATTCTCTACCTCTGATACTTGACTTGATATCTGTTTTGATCATTGATCATTCCTGTTCCCATGATTTGATCTTGTGTCCTTCAACTTTCAAGGGTACTGTTCTTGATCCTTCTGATTATCTTGTCCGTGTTTGCCGAGGGCAGCTCAGCATTCTTCAGCCAGGCCAGTTATGGAGGATCAGTCTCAGCATGCAGGCAGAGATGTCAGTCCATCCCGATCAGCCAGTCGCTTCTGTCTTCGTATCTTGAGACAGGTGATAAAGTTCATGCATCTGTTTCAACTACGATGACACGTCCTGGGTAGAGTCATGTCTTGAACTAAGTCATTGGTACCGACTTACCTTGAGGCTTGACTTTTATCCATTTTTGGGAGTCAGCTTAGGCCAGCAAGGACGTTGGTTTCTACACAACTGACTCAGGAGTCATATTGATCCATATGCCTCCAGCCTCTTGATCATGATTGTATTTGTTCTTGTGCATTTATTTACTGCTTACGCGTTTATTTACATTACTGATTGTTTTACTTTACTATATGCCATGCTTGATTTATTGAGATTGTTGAGTTTCCTGGAGCTTTTGTTTTGTTATCTTGCTCGACTAGCCTCAGAAATTCCGAGGACGGAATTTTTCTAAGGTGTGGAGAGTTGTGAGACCCGTCTCACTGTATCGGTTTTATACGGATACGTTTATTTGAGTCGTATTTCGTATTTATCAATTTGCATGATATTTTAAAATTTTCCTAAGTGTAGGATTTTCATGACCTGGTTTAACTTGGATTTGGTTTTATTTGGTTCGGTTCCACTTTGCCTTGGTTTGGTTTAGTTTGGTTCTTTAGGAGAGAGGTGTATGGTTTAGATTGAGTGGAGAGGAATGAATGGTGGAGATTGCTTGGGCTTGTTATATAAGCCACTTTTTCTCTCTCCCTCCTCAATCACCCTCATTCATTTCTTTTCCACCAAACCCTAGCCATTGGAGAGAGAGGCAAGTACACCTTGCTGAATGTTGGACGATTTATTTCGTTTGTTCCATTCTTTTTATTGTTACGTCCTAAGCATGTTTAGAACTTGGAGTTTTCTATTTTGATGGCTAGATTGTGGTAGATCTAACTTTGTGGTACTTTCGGTTTTCATAAGTCTTGATCTGTTAAACGTGTATACTTTTGTCAACTGATGGTTCCATGTTGTAGAGAATTTTATTTTTATCCAAATTTGACCTATGGAAGTCTGGATTTGGGGTTCCTAATGTAGTTTGGTGAGCATGGAGGCCATGGTATTTTCCATGGACATGTTCTCTGTGGAAAGCAAAAATTTGTATTTCCTGGCCGCATGGCCATGCAGCTTCATTGCATGCACTTAGTTTCTTTTGCAGGCATTTATTTAATACTGCCTGAGCCGCATGGCCATTTGTCTTGACCGCATGAGAATTAATTGTAAGGCTTTTTATAATTATTATTTATTTAATTGTAAGTGGAGCCGCATATGGCACTCGAATGGCCGCATAGGCTTTAAAGAAAGCAATTAATTGTACTTTTCTTATCATGCAATTCTTCGTGCATTCTTTCTTAATGCATTTTTCCTTACATTTTTTCCTAAGAAATCCTTTGCTGGCCCCCATGAGTTTAAGCTAGCCGCATGGGTTTTGGATGCAATATTAACCCATTCTTAAAGCATTTTGCTTTATGCATTTGTTTATGCTTTAAATGCTTGGTTAAAGCATTCGTCTTTATGCTTTAAAAGCTTGGTTGAAGCATCCTGGAAAGGAGCTAGCCGCATAAGGCTTCTTAAGGCTTTATATTTTGCATTTAAGACCTTAATGTTTAAATATTATGCTTAATGCATTGATTACATGCCTTGGAATAAGCTAGCGCATAAAAGCTTCTTAAGGCCTTA
>JANAVB010030204.1:17500-35514 GCA_029216955.1 Iris pallida | reverse complement strand
ATGTATAAATGTACTTGTATATATAATATATATATATATATATATTATATATATATATAATATATATGATATATATATATATATATTTGTTTTGAGTGTGTATATGGAAGATACGTATGTATATGTATAAACGTGAAGGTATGTCTATATAGATATATAAATATATATATTAAAACTTGGAAACAAAAGAAACAAAACCAGCCTTAGCTTAAACCCAAGCCCATACAGCCCTGGCCCCAGCCCGCCTAACGGGCCGGCCCGAGCAGAGCCCAGTCGGGCCAGGCCATACAGTGAGTACTTCCACCCCCCCAAGCTGAACTCAAAGTACAGCATCCCGAGCCCACATAGAAGTTCAATATATACGTGCGACCGAGAAAACAGGGTTCTCATCAAAACCCTAAAATCTTCACACAGCAGCCAACCTGGCGACCCCCTATGGGTGGGCGCGCCACCCTGGGCACCGCCGCACACGGCCGAGGCGCGCAGATGCTGTACAGCGCTGCCTGGAATAGTGAGTATACTACAAGAAAATTGGGTTTTCCTAACTACGTTTTATAAACGTCAGCAAAAATGGCATAAACGTTGGCGTAGGTTTAGCCGACGTTTGTTCAACGATTTCTGCAAACGTCGTCGTTGATCTAGTTGGGAATTTACGACGTTTGTGTTAAAAGTTGGCATAGGTTATGACGATTTGCAGCAACGTTTACTAAACGTCAAAAATTATTCGATAATAGGAGATACTTTTCCAACGGTTTAACAAAAAATGTCGGTTAACCAGTTTCTTTCCAACGTTTGTGTAAGACATTAGGATATGTTCCTAACCTTTCATAGATGAACGTTGGGATTTGCAGTAACATTTAATAAACGTCGATAATTGTGCAATAGTAGTAGACATTTTCCCTACATTTTTAAAAAAGAGAGTCAAGAATGTAACTATTTTTCCAACGTTTTGCAAATTGTTTGGATTTGTTTTCCCTACCTTTCCCAAAAATTTAAGGTTTGGTTAATTGGATAACTTTCCAACTTTTTAACAAACATGTAGTGAATTTAATCACTTTTTCTGACATTTTCCAAAATGTTGGACATAGGCGACAAATTTTCAACATTTTAGCAAATACATCAAGAATTTAACTACTTTTCCAATATTTTCACAAAACAATAGAATCTATTACATTTGATTGGAAATATCATATGTAATAACTCTAAAATATTTTTAACCTTTCTTCTCAGTACTGGAATTTGCACACATATAAAGAACAAATAACCATTTTTTTAATAAAAAATATAATATCTGCTACAATCACATATAATATAGATGCACAAATGGCATCAAATTTGGAAAAAAATTTAAAAGTCTTCACGAATATATAAATGCATCCACAACCAATCAACCAATCAAAATATTATATGTACATGCCAATAGTCTATCTTTACCCATTCTCCCAAATACCAGTTCATTGAAAGTAAAAGAATTAGGTCATCTTCATGAACGTTGGCATAGGTGAATTAACCATGCACAAAACCTGCAAAAAAGACGAGAACTATTAAAATTAGGACATACAAGTCAAAAGTGAATGTTTTTAAGAGTACATACGGCACAAGTTGACATTCTTATCTACTAAATTCCTTTTCACCCTCTTCACAGACATGAGATCCTGGATTAATGAACATAATAGAGTGACAACTAAGAGAAGAAAATAGAATATCTCTATATAATTAAGCATGCAAATAGAAACACTACAAACAAAGTTATTTTGAAGATATATTCTATTAATGTTCACAAAGCATGGTTCCTTCATCTAAGATCACTCGTCCATTTTCCTATTAACACCCTTACTAATCTGTCAGCATCTATCCGTCATCACTATGAAGTACTAATATAAATCAAGGCTGAACCAGTCCACCCATTATTTGAGTACGCATACAATTTGTTATCACACATCTTTACTCAGTATCTATAAGATAACTACACAAGAAAGGTCTAATCACTAGTACATCAAGATTTTATGCTTTGTGCCTACAATTTACAATTCATTGAATAACTATTGTACCCCAGACAAAAATTGACAGATGTTGCAACTAACTATACCTCGTTGCGACTAGTTGGCAAAGCGTGTGGCGCTTCCTTCACATACTCCTCCATTGCTGAAATGAAGGATGCAGGGGCCTGCATGGGAACAAATCACATCAAGTAAATAGTCTCATCTACAAAATCATATAACCTACTTTATCAATAAATTTTCAATATCAAATCACAATGTTTATTTCTAGAAAAAAAATGATATAGAAAGCTAAACATGTTCAATTGTAACAAAGTTTTGCCCCCGCCCAAGATCAAGTCCCTTACAGATTTCATAGTATTCACAGAGCCTTTGTTCCTAAGAATCATATATTGAACATTTTTTGTATTGGAAAAAAAATAATAAATTGTGCAAAAAAAAAGGATTTATTCTGTTGTTACAAACATATTTACGAGAAACAAACTCAAAATCCTACTTGAAACCCTGCTTAAGTGCTTTGAGGGCATCATGACGCTGCATCACAAAAAACTATCAAAGAAACACCATTACAATGTAATTTAAGACATCGATGTATGGAAAAAAGATATATTGCACCTTACCTTGTCAACCAAATTGAGAGTACCTCCATTAATAGCATTATATATCTTAATACTTTCACTAGAAACCTATATAAGGACACTCAGTTGAGAAAATTGAGAATTTAACCATAGATACAATACAAAAAATGTGCTTTACTTGCTGCTTACAATTGAAAATGCATATCTGATAATAGTATTGTATACGGCTACCCCTTCCGGCCACAAAAGCATTGCATAAGTTTAAGACAGACAACCAGGCAAATAGGAGATGTGAAATTTATTGCAAACTTGCTAAAACCCTATTACCTAGCAAGCAAGCAGATGAAAAAGGAGTTGCTGCAAAGCAGGCAAATGCTCAAGCAAGTCAACATTATCAATTTTTGAAGTTGCCTGTTAAGAATAAGTCTTGTATATATATGAACTCTAGGTATGAATATGAACGATACCTAAATTTTTTGGGATCCTTATCCTAGATACTTTATATGTGTCCATAAATATTCTTTTTTACATCTTATATTTAATCGCTTCTCTACGTACTATTACAATGATTGTGATCTTCAGAATTGAAATAGTTTTCATTCATATTTCCATCATAGCTTGCAGGTTTCAGAATGGAAGTGGTGAAGACTACAGTTGCTGGTCATGAGAGGAAACTTGCTTTAAGTGTTGATTTCACCAGGTGCCCTAGTAGTAACATCACATACGAATGTTTAAACTGGTGAAGACTACAGTTGCTGGCCAAAATTAGGACTCATGGCAACAACAGCCAGGGGGAAAATATGGTCAGAGTTCTCCAAATTGGAAACAAAGTTAGGTTGAGCTTTTTGATATTTTTCTAAATAACTTTCTGTGTGATGGTGGACAAGCGAGAAAACAACTCCGAACCGCGTTAGATCTTTTATCAATGTGACTGCTATTTTTCAGCACTGATCATACCTTTCATATAATAAAGAAATCACAAATTTACGTATCCGTGTAACATAAATAGACCTTTGTTAAATGTGATAATTCAGATTCATGACATGCATATAATCAGTTTGGCCAACATCAAGCTCAGACCTGTAGTCCTTTGTGCAATTAATTATAGTCTTACTCATCTAAGAGTAACCTGAATCAAGTGAACTTAAACCCTATTGAATCAGAAATGGGAGAACGGGTATATCAATGTCAATATTTAGTATCTTAGTAACCTGCTTGGGTTTAACTTCTGGAAAAAAAAGTCTTGATCATCTTGGAGTTTGATGGCGCAGTCCGGATATATTTGAAGAAACTCATCACATGTGGTACTTCTCCCATCTATTAACCTTTTTTTGTTTATGGTTTAGGCAAAGACGTTAAAGTAAATATGCTATTTATATATTATTTTTGGAGTCCTAGTGTGTTTTGGAGTGTCCGCACCTCCCATCTATTAACCTTTTTTTGTTTATGGTTTAGGCAAAGACGTTAAGTAAATATGCTATTTATATATTATTTTTGGAGTCCTAGTGTGTTTTGGAGTGTCCGCATTGTGTCCAATACGTGTCTAACACAACATGGCCTACATTTTGTAGTATCCATGCTTCCTAGTCATAATTAACTTGGTTGCATAGATACCGAAGTGTATTGTGGGCCATCCTAACAGATTATTGACACCTTGACGAGAATCAGATATATACAAATTAAAATCTTGTTTTGAACACTTATCCTAATCCATAAAAAGGTTATTCGATATTGTGAAGGAAAACCTGTTCAGTGTGCAATTATCATCATAATCATCATAGTCCAAGCCTTCTTCCATTATAATAGAGTCGGTTATGGAACACAAGAAAGCTCCACACTAGAATTGACACAAGCATCTTTAACCAGCTATCAACTTGAAGTCAACCATGTTGATGCCAAATTCCTAACCAAGGAACCTATGAGCAAGAGAGAACCTTGGATAAAACCCATAGAAAGTCACATCACAGTTAGTATCTCTTGGTCATGCAGTTAAAGCTCATGCAACTAAGAAACACTCTACAAGTTTCCCCTAGACTATAGTCTAAACAAAGAAGTATATGATACAATTTGCTACAGGAAATCACACAAATCTCTACAGCACATTAAGCCATAAAACAGAAAAGAAAATTCACATACTTTTCAATTTCATGATAAACAAGTACATTCTTCAAAATTGAAGTTCTTTCGTATGAAACTACCAAGGCAACCACTTGTTTATGTTGGAACAAATAAAGCAACAATGAAGAGTACCATTAAGCCTCAAGTGACATTGTCATTATCAATAAGAAATCGTATCATCTAATAATTTTACTGCAACTATACGTTCCTCCAATTAGTATCAAAACCTGTGTGTATTGTATCGAATATGTATCGTGCATCGGACGATACTAACAACATAGGTTTCATATACATTCCGCCACAAGTGTCAAGTTGAACAAGATATGCAAAACTTCCAACGCATTACAAGTTGAACACGATACTAACAATTTCTTGTTTATGTTGTTACATTTTCTAGGTAACCAAGATTAAAAGGTAAACAATAATGAAGATGAGTAATGAAATTTCCAATGCATTTCAAGTTCATCATAACATAGCAGCTAAGGATTATAATGACAAAGGCGAGTTGGAGCTTCTTCTATATTACAAAAGTGTCTGGTTGACAGTAAACCAAACATCCTATTTTCTAAGGGAAAGGATTTGACACTAGTTAAGAAGTAATTCATAATGATACTAGTGTCCAGCCAAACAAGGGTTGAAGGTGTTGAAGAGTAATAAATTTGTCCAATCAAATCGGCTGAGTGAATTTGGTTGTACTTGCCCATTCGGCCAATCTGGTTGAGTTAATAGTCTTAGTTGGTCTAGGTTTTCTTATGAATACAAGTAATGGTTAAAACTTTTAAATATGATAAGTATGATCAAGTACAACAGTTTATTCTACTCTACATTCATCTTCTCTCTTTTCCCTCTTATTCTAGCGACATGGTGAACTTATTTGTAAACGAAAAAGATAGAGATGAAGAGGCCATCAACACTGTAGAGAACGTAGAAGTATATGAGGATGACCGCAACCACTTGTGGTACATTATGCAAAAAATGTGTTGACCACGATGATGTGTTGACCACGATGAGCCATGCAACTACATATTTTCACAACAAGGTGTATAACTTAGGTGAAGGATTCTGATGTAATCATTGAAAATGGTTGTAGCGAGGATTACATGGTTGTAGCCTGAAGGTTGGAATGCTGAGCCTAGTGACCAAGGAGCAACTTTCACCTTAAAAAAATAGTTTGATTCAAAGGGACCACTATATGATATTTTTGAAGATCTAAGAAAATCATTTCTCCACTATTGATCTCAGGTCTCTCTCAGAATGGTCTGTCAATATAATTTGTAACTTATAACAAGGATAATGACTAAATGTAAAAATTGCACAAGTCAAAATACCAATGTTCTATAGGTGCAACTACTCGGATATGAATTTTATCATGAGGCCGTCATTTCAGTCTATTAATCTTCAGAAGTATGTATCTTTGAGTAACGCTCGAGTACGGTCAGATGGTAATAATTATCTTAGTTAATACATGTTTATTAATTAATTCAGATAAGTATCCGCCTAATTAAGATATTTGTGTTCGTTGAGGTTATGGATTCCTGGAAACAGAGAATTATATCTACTAGCAAGGTTCTAACAGAAAATTATAATGGTGCCTGACAAAAGTATATTATAGGAGTGTTCTACAATAGTTTTACGGTGCTGCATTACTAGATTTTAGTAGCAAACAACAAAATATACGCAACACGAGGATATTCTCGCTACATATAACGACTACCTATCAAACAAAAAAAGTCAGAAATATGCTATAGCATATTCCTACAACTCCGGGTATACAAAAATAGGATAATTTGCAACAAAACACTCATGTAGTGTTTAGTAACATTAGTTACAGATTTTATGTGGATCAGACTAATATTTCCTACTCTTCCACCTATGTGTTGGGAAAGAAACGCGGAAACCTTTCCCCAAACCGGGGAGTACCTGCGAGAGGACCGAGCAATACAACGTACGAACCCAAAAACAATCACACAAAAACAATCCACGCAGACACAGAGAATTTTTGACGTGAAAACCCTTGCAGGAAAAAATCATGGGACGATCGGAGTCCAACCCTGAGAAGCCTCCACTAATGGAATAGAAGAATTACACCCTCTACAAACTCCTCCCGATCCAAATCGGATCCCCACAACACTCAGAGATAAGAACAATGATTACAAGGCTATGAAGAGCGAGAACGACGAGTAGAGATTACCCGAACACGATCTCCTTCGAACAGCGACCTTCAATCCTCCGTCTTCTTCTCCGAAGTTGTAATGGCACTCTTGCCTTCTTCCTCTCCAAAAGTTGTGTTTTCTTGCGATATATTGCACTCATGAATTAGGGTTGAGAAAACTCAATATATCTCCCTAATCCCGCAACCAACCTGGACCGTTGGATTAGATCCAATGATGAAAACTCATCCAGAAATCCGCTTCAGCCCCCGACGACACAGAGTTCGGCCAGAACTCTGTGTGGGGCAACCAGCACCTACTGGCCAAACCCTGGAACGGCCAGACCAAGTTCGACCAGAACTCGGCCTGGGACCGAGTTCGGCCCGAACTCGGATCCCCTGCTTCCAGCAGCTCCAGCAGCAGCAGCAACTACGTCGCCTACTTCCCGAGCTTCTCCGACATCGGACGGCGCTCGTCGCACTCCGGGGTCTTCTCCACATAGGTTGGGAACCCCACCCACTCCAACAAATCTCCCCCTTCACAACTATGGGGAGGATGTCGTCATCCCGACGACCTGCCTGCAGTACTCAAACTTCCCCCTTGGTAGAATCTTCGTGAACATATCAGCTCCGTTGTCATCTGTATGCACCTTCTCAAGCTCCGCGTCCTTCTTCTCAATAACATCCCGTATCCAATGATACCGGGTCTCGATGTGCTTGGACCGGCTATGAAACGTCTGATTCTTCATAAGGTGGATCGCACTCTGACTGTCGCAAAGCAAAGTATACTGCTCTTGCTTCAGTCCCATTTCCTGCAGCAGCTTCTTCATCCACAACAGCTCCTTGCAAGCCTCCGTCGCCGCAATGTACTCTGCCTCTGTCGTCGACAAGGCAACACACTTCTGCAATCGCGACTGCCACGACACCGCTCCTCCTGCAAACATCATCACGTAGCCCGAAGTCGATCGCCTCGTGTCTACATCTCCAGCCATATCAGCGTCGGTATACCCAACCAGCTTCGGCTCGTTACCACCAAAGGAAAGTCTCCAACCAGCAGTGCCCTGAAGATAACGTAGAATCCACTTGACCGCACTCCAATGTACCCTTCCAGGATTTGAAAGATACCTGCTAACCGTACCAACTGCATGAGCAATATCTGGCCTCGTACACACCATAGCATACATCAGGCTTCCCACAGCTGAGGCATATGGAACCCGCTCCATATCTTCCTTTTCGTCCTCGGTAGATGGACACTGTTCCTCAGTGAGCTTAAAGTGAGCCGCGAGGGGGGAACTCACTTTCTTCGACCCGTCCATCCCGAAACGCTGAAGTACCCGGTGAATGTACTTCTTTTGGGACAAGTGTAGCAGCTTGGACTCTCTCTCTCTCGGCTGATCTCCATCCCAAGAATAGTCTTCGCTGCGCCCAAATCCTTCATAGAGAAGGCCGCGCCCAGTTGGCGCTTCAACTCCGCTATCCTAGTGGCATTCCGACCCACTAATAGCATATCATCAACATAGAGCAACAAAATGATGAAATCATCATCGGCAAAATACCTCACAAATGCACAATGGTCCGACGTCGTCCGTGCATAACCATGCTCCCCCATAAATGACTCGAACTTCCTGTACCACTGCCTGCTTCAGACCATACAAGCTCTTTCTCAACCGGCAGACCAAATGTGACTTGCCCTTCTCACAGAATCCCTCCGGCTGCTCCATGTACAACTCCTCCTCAAGATCACCGTGGAGGAATGTCGTCTTCACGTCCATCTGCTCGACCTCCAAGTCGAAACTGGCTGCTAATGCTAGCACCACCCGGATAGACGAATGCTTGACGACAGGCGAAAAGATCTCATCATAATCCACGCCTTTCCGCTGACCGTAGCCTTTGACTACCAACCTCGCTTTGTATCGAGGGCGAGTAGCATCTTCCGTCTGCTTCACTCTGAACACCCATCGATTCTTCAAAGCCTTCTTGCCCTTTGGCAACCGTACCAGATCATAAGTGGAATTTGTGTACAAGGAACTCATCTCCTCCTGCATAGCCACCATCTACTCCTGTCTGTGTTCGTCTTCCATAGCCTCTGCGAAACTTTCGGGCTCCCCCCCGTCAGTCAATAGCACATACTCATCCGGTGAGTATCTCGTAGATGGTCGACGATCCCTGTCACTCCTTCTCAGTGGAGCCACTGGTGCTGGCTGTATACCGACAGCCTCCGCCCCTTCAGGAACTACCTCTCCGGCATGCTCATCCTCCTGAGGGACACCCTGACCACCATCAGCAGGCTGATGATCAAGGTTGGGAGCAACTCCATGTACCGGCTTTCCCATAACTGGATCCTCTGCGATGTCCTCTGGAAACTGCTCGAAGCGAAATGACTCTAACTCAGGCAATTCCTCAGCCTCAGAAGGCGTCTCGGAATCCTGAGTGTTGGTCATGGTCTGATCCTCGACGAACACCACGTCCCTGCTTCTGTAGAGCTTTCCTTCCACTGGGTCGTAGAGTCTATAGCCAAACTCATTCCGACCGTAGCCGATAAAGACGCATCGCCTCGTCTTCGGCTCAAGTTTGGTCCTCTCGTTCTTCGGTACATGCACGAAGGCTTTACAACCAAACGCCCGCAGGTGATTGTATGACGGCTCTTTGCTGTACCATACTTTATCAGGCACATCACCCTACAAAGGAGCACTAGGAGACAAATTAATAATATAAGCAGCTGTGAGAAGAGCCTCACCCCAATAACTGCTCGGCAAGTTTGCTTCTGACAGCAAACACCGCACCCTCTCCATCAGTGTCCTGTTCATGCGCTCCGCTACACCATTGAGCTGAGGTGTCTTTGGTGGAGTCTTCTGGTGTCGTATCCCTTGTTCTCTGCAATACGCATCAAAGGGACCGATGTATTCGCCGCCATTGTCGGACCGAACACACAACAACTTCTTGTCCATCTCCCTTTCAACAGAGGCCTGAAACTCCTTGAAAGTAGGCAGCACCTGATCCTTGGTCTTTAAGGCATAGACCCAAACCTTCCTAGAACAGTCATCAATAAAAGTCACAAAGTAAGAAGCACCACCAAGAGATTTTACCTTCATAGGACCGCAGACATCCGAGTGAATCAACTCGAGCAACGCCAGCTTCCTCGAACTTGGGTGACTTTGGAAAGACACCCTATTCTGCTTTCCAGCTAAACAGTGCGTGCATTTCTCCAACTTTGTTGACTTGAGCCCCGGAATCACTTTCCTGTTCACCAAGTAGCTCATCCCCTTCTCGCTGATATGGCCGAGCCGCCTGTGCCACAACTCGGTAGACGCATCACTGACTGCGTTCACCTCATGTGCCCCCTCTGTGCTCCCCTCCATATAGTAGAGACCGGACTTCTTGCTTCCTCTGGCAATCACCATCGAACCTCTGGAAAGCTTCCACTGACTGTTCCCGAAGAGACTGAAGAATCCCTCGTCATCCAACCTTCCAACCGACACCAGGTTGAAACGGATATCAGGGACATGACGAACATCCTTGAGAACAAGAACCGCACCCGTCTTCGTTCTCAAATGTACATCTCCAACGGCAACCGCCATCGACACATCTCCGTTGCCCATCTTCAGCACGCCACAGTCGCCTGTCGTGTAAGTGGCAAACAGTGCCCTATTGTGAGATACATGTGCTGAAGCCCCTGAGTCCACCAGCCAAGAATTGTCATCGCAGGCGAGGTTAGTAATGACCTCATCACCTACGACGATCACATCGCCTCCATGCACCGAGGCCGCCGCTGTAGTGTTCTCCTCTTGCTTCCCCTTGTCGCCCTTCTTCTCTCTCTTCCAAGCGAAACAATTTTGCTTGATATGGCCCTTCTTACCGCAATGGTAACACTCTGAGTCCTCGTAACGACCCTTGGACTTCCCCCTGCTCTTGTCTCTGCCACCACCTGGACCCCTGCTTTTGCCCCTTCCGCGGCTCTCTGAAACAAGTGCCTCTGAGTGGTGGGATGTGGATGAAGTGCCCTGAGAACGTCTCTGCATCTCTTCATTCAACACCCCGCTCTTGGCAAACTCCAGACTGACCACGCCCTCTGGAGCAGAAGCGATCATAGATACTCGTACGGTCTCCCACGAGTCTGACAATGTACACAGCAGCCACAGTCCCTGAACTTCGTCGTCGAACTTGACTCCCATAGAAGATAGCTGGTCAACCATGCCCTGGAAATCACTCAAGTGATCCGTAATAGACGCCCCATCTTTGTACCGCAGACCCATCATCGTCCGGATCAGGAACAACTTGTTTACCCCGGTCTTCTTCGCGTACAAAGATTCCAGCTTATCCCATAACGTCTTCGCGTGCTCAATATTGGCAACGTGGTTGTACACGTTCTCGTCAACGAACTGCCTGATGTATCTGCACACCTGTATATGCTCGAATTTCCAGTCCTCCTCGGATTTATCACTGGGCTTCTCGGATGCAAATACGGGCAGATGCAGCTTCTTGACGAACAACAAATCCTTCATCTTGCTCCGCCAATAATGATAGTTTGTGCCGTTCAGATTCACCATGCGCACCGGCTTCGCATTCATCTCTCCTCTCTGGTTCCTCTGTCAACTCCTGACACCCTTCGAACCCAAAGCTCTGATACCACTCTCTGTTGGGAAAGAAACGCGGAAACCTTTCCCCAAACCGGAGAGTACCTGCGAGAGGACCGAGCAATACAACGCACGAACCCAAAAACAATCACACAAAAACAATCCACGCAGATACAAAGAATTTTTGACGTGGAAACCCTTGCGGGAAAAAACCACGGGACAATCGGAGTCCAACCCTGAGAAGCCTCCACTAATGGAATAGAAGAATTACACCCTCTACAAACTCCTCCCGATCCAAATCGGATCCCCACAACACTCAGAGATAAGAACAATGATTACAAGGCTATGAAGAGCGAGAACGACGAGTAGAGATTACCCGAACATGATCTCCTTCGAACAGCGACCTTCAATCCTCCGTCTTCTTCTCCGAAGTTGTAATGGCACTCTTGCCTCCTTCCTCTCCAAAAGTTGTGTTTTCTTGCGATATGTTGCACTCATGAATTAGGGTTGAGAAAACTCAATATATCTCCCTAATCCCGCAACCAACCTGGACCGTTGGATTAGATCCAATGATGAAAACTTATCCAGAAATCCGCTTCAGCCCCCGACGACACAGAGTTCGGCCAGAACTCTGTGTGGGGCAACCAGCACCTACTGGCCAAACCCTGGAACGGCCAGACCGAGTTCGGCCAGAACTCGGCCTGGGACCGAGTTCGGCCCGAACTCGGATCCCCTGCTTCCAGCAGCTCTAGCAGCAGCAGCAACTCCGTCGCCTACTTCCCGAGCTTCTCCGACATCGGACGGCGCTCGTCGCACTCCGGGGTCTTCTCCACATAGGTTGGGAACCCCACCCACTCCAACACTATGACATCAGGGTAATAATTAGTTATTACTATGCAAATTGATCACTTTCATTTGGATCCATAGGCAATTTATAGGTATACAATCTAACAGTTGTCAAAAAACCAACAAAGTGAATTCATATACAAGAATGTTGTTCAATGGAGGCTTCCGAGAACACTACAGTACAAAAAAGCATAATAAAAACTTGCCACTACTTGAAAATAAATTCAAACGAGAACTTACCATTGTTACAGATAGTCCCATAAAGTTACTGTGTTTTTCCAATGGACGACAAGTCACCAGCTCTAACAATCTTCAAATATATTGATCTTTAAAAGAGGAATGCATAGACAATTCCTAATCAAATTTGTATACAGACTTTGCAAGCAAGCATATAATTCTTCTAAAGCAACTCTTACTCTTAGCTTAATGACAACAATATATTTGGTAACTATATGATTCCATTCTACACAACCTAGAGATTCCAAATATATACAAAATGGTTGGCATTGACAAGTTCATATTTTACATTCTGAACATTCAAATATAATGAAAACTTGCATTACAGAAACTGGTAAGGCTCAAAATCAACATTGAATGCTAAGAGATACCTAGAAGTGATCATTTACATTACTTGCATCAAGTGTTACTCATGAATTGCAAAAATAAAAGTCCTACTCATGATGGAAACATTGAAGATTGTTAAAATCAAGGTATGTTAGTTTCCAAACCAAGATATTTTGTACTCTAACGTGTTGTAATTCACGTATCTGTTCTGGTTCGAGAAGTCAGCATCCATGTTTGGGGTGTTGTTCATGTTCATCTGTTACTGATGGAGTTAATACATCATTGTAGTTGGTTGTCAGTATCAGTCTGTTTCCAACATTAAGAGTAATTTTAAATTGCGATCACCTCCCTTTCTGGTATCAGTCCAAGTTCTATAATGAGAATAAGATTAGTTCCCAGGATTTCCAACTTGCTCCACAATCAAGTAAATCAATCAGATCTTCTTCAAAAAAATTTATATACGGAACAGAGAAAATAGTATTAGCAACACAGACATGGCCAATTGGAACATGTTTAGACCAATCATACTGGAAAACAAAACCAGCTAACCAACCAAATTCCCTGATCCACTTATCCCTAAACCTATATTGTGCCAACACAAATGAGACACAACAAACAACTCGTGCTTTGGCACATACTGGTGTATTTGGAGTGTCGGTGTTGTGTCTAATGCATGTCCGCTATGGCCTGTCTTAAACTTAACAAACACAGTTGAACACATACCAAGATTTGAACTTGGCTCGAAGATAAGAACGAGAACAACAGAAACACCGATGACCAAATTGCCTATGTATTATAGAATATGAGAGAAATTTCCCCAATCAAATAATCCCTAAAGCCACCAAGATATGAAAAGAAATGAAAAGAAATGAAATATATAGAGAAGCTTTAACTTTTGGTAGAATTTTTGGGCGACAAAAACGTGAATATTTTATAGTTTTCTTCTGAATTAATAAACCGACGGTTTTATTTCTTTGGCTTAAAATAAATCGTGTTTGTTTTTCTTTTTTACATCAAAATTAACCGACGTTTATACAAATCAGTCGCATATTTTCGACGTTTATATCCAAACGTCACCTAATTCCTCGACGTTTATTGTAAAACATTGGCATGTCATCTCTATGCCGACTAATCCATAAATGCCATGAAATAAACGTTAGCAATTTCCAACCTTTACGAGAAAACGTCGATAGTTTTCAACATTTATTGTAAAACGTTGATATTTTTCAATGTTTATTGTAAAATGTCGGGGTATCATGTCTAAGACGACGTTCCAATAAACATCGAAAGAAAAAAATGTCGGTAAAGCCCTATTTTCTTGTAGTGGTACGTAGCAGTAGCAGTTGCACCAGTCGCCCTAGTTCGCAAACCAATATCTCCGCCACCGCTCGATCTTTCTTCATGTCGTCTCCTCAGGTATGAAGTAGATATATACGTCTCCAACTCCTATCTTTTAGTTTCTTTTTAGGTAGAAGGGATCGATAGAAAAACCGGGCCAAAGTTCCCGAAAAACCTATTCTAAACAGGACCTATAGGACATCCAACTACCCGAGTTGGAAGGCTGTTCTCGGTCAATCCAGTAAGAAATCTAGAAATCTACTTGAACAGTTTTTTGACAAACTGACCGAGATAGAAACCTAATTTTCAGTTTTATTTCTAGTTCATTAAACAGAAAGTTAAATCGGTTTAAAAGTCAGGAAAAAACCAGTTTTCGAAAACTAAAAATTCTAAAAATCTCTCCGATACCGCGTGCGTACCGCCAAACCAGGCGACGTGGTCGCACACCGAAGGCATCGAAAGCTGCGTAACATCTTTGTGGTCGTGTGGGCTTTGACGGAATTCAAATTGGTCGCGTGTGCGCGACGAATTTGATGCGTATCCGTCGAAATTTACCGTATCGTGCACTTTATAAATTTCTCAATTACTTTGTGCACGCTCGTCAGATCGAGACGAAACTTACGCCAACAGGACCGTATCATTTTTCTGGTCCTGTATGCCAAGTTTGGTCCAATTCTGAGATAGTCGAATCCGACGTTGTTTTGCGGGCCCCACGGTCCCACACGACGGGCGATTTTGTGCACGGCCCGCTGGAATCCAACTTTGGACATACGGTTGGGTTCATATCGGAAAACTGGATCCGTAGACATACAGTTTGACGACTTTAGAGACCATTGACTCTGGCACGCTTTTCGGTGCAAAGCGGGTCCAACGACGGACATCATTTTTGCCCAAAATTACCGTTTTGCCCCTGTATTCAGAATTAGACTTAAGGACAGGCAATTCTAGCTAATTTGACTATTTTGAGACTGTTGGCATTGTCTGTTTCAGATTTTGGAGACAGTTGTGATGATTTGGACTTTATGGCTTAGCAGTGGACTAGATTGTTATTGGATTTGCGTGCAACCTCCAGGCAAGTATACCTTGCCTTCCTCTACAGTTTTATTTACATGCATTTCCTTTCATTTTTTTAGTCATTTGTTTGTTTATGGACATGTGCTTTTCGTGTTATTTTCTGTGGAGTTGTTTTATTGTTTATAGCCATGTTCCTGTTTTGGTCTTGTGGTTTCCATTTGGAGTTTCTCGTCAGTACCTTGCTTGAGTTGCGTCATAGAACGAGTGCGTGTAGTGAACTGCTAAATTCTTGACATTGTGTCCTTGGCACCAGAGAGTCCACACTCGGGACGAGGGTGTTTTCTTTGATCTGTTTACATCCGTGAGTCCACGCTAGGGACTAGGATGTCGATTATTTACACCAGAGAGTCCACGCTCGGGACGAAGGTGTAGACTTGACTTGACTTGCACCAGAGAGTCCACACTCGGGACGAGGGTGTTTACATCAGAGAGTCCACACACGGGACGAGGATGTAGTATTTGCACCAGAGAGTCCACACTCGGGACGAGGGTGCCTTGCCGTGAACTAACCAGAGAGTCCACACTCGGGATGAGGGTTAGTACTAACCAGAGAGTCCACACTCGGGATGAGGGTTAGTGTTAATTCAAACCAGTGAGTCCACACTCGGGACGAGGGTTTGATTTCTTCTATTGATCATCGTATTTCGTTCATCCGGCAGTTCATTATGCGTAGTTGTTCTAGTGTTTGTATTCGTGTGTTCATATTCGTGTGTCCGTATTCGTATGTCCGTATTCGTGTTCGTAGTCATTGTTTTGTTCTTGTTCTTTCTTGTTTATTCTTGAGCATGATAAAACTGTTAGATAGGCATATATATATTATGTATCTTGCTATGTCCTCTAAGGACCTGATGATCTCCTCAGGTTTAGCGATCGCATGGAGTTAGCTAGTAGTTATGGATGGCAGACGTGAAGATACATTGCGGGATCCAGGTATTGTTATTGTGTTTATTATCCGCTCGTGCTTTTCATTCCTTATCATGAGATATCATATTCCTTGTTTCAGTTGTAGACTCTTGTTATATTCCTTAGAGTCTTATCGGACATTTATGCTAGTGGGCTACAGACCACGACCCATAGTGTTCATTCTTGTTTATTATCTTATTGTGGATTGAGATATAGATTCGTTTGCCATGATTTGGCAGTTTACCATGACCTTGACAGCTTATACGTATTCGAGTCGGGTTGGAGTCCGCTCGATGCGTAGCTGGGCTTGGACATGCTTCGTATCCGAAAAGCGGGTGCGGGTCATGATAGAATGTACTCGCCTGGAATATGATATGGTACGTCAACCGGAGCAAATGCAGCGTCTCGAGGACCTATAGAGAACAAGACGTATCAATACTATGTTTAGGAAGTAAAATCAAATCAATTTGAATCCTATTAAGTCATTATAGGTCAAGACGCATCAAACTAGACTGTACGAGGTCAACCTAAGTCATATTAGGTCTAGCTAGGTCATACTGGGTCAACGCAAGTCAAACGGAATTAATCTAGGTCGATTTGAGTCAACGGTTGACTTACAGTTGACTTTTGGTCAACTGGTCAACTCTGGTCAACTCTGGTCAACTCTGGTCAACCCGAGGTCAATCTTAGGTCAATGGTGACTAATAGTTGACTTTCGGTCAACTACACAAGTTTAAAAGAATTTGGGACTAAATTGGGTAAAGTGTTGACCCATAATTGACTTTTGGTCCAAAAAGTCAACTGGGGTCAACCGGGGTCAAGACTAGGTCTATGCGACTATTTCTAACTATTACCAACCTCTACAACCCATATCCAAGTCCATCTTGGACTTCAAAACTCAAATCTTGGCCGTAGGCCAATTACCTATTTTACCCTTAAAAAGGGCAAAATTCTACCTTCGGCGATTATCTAGTTAGCCTACCTACGCTTGATATTTTGACCCGTGCTCACTAGGGTAGTAAGGTACTAGCCTATAGATATATTACCTACCAAAATACCTAAGTAAAGTAGACGTCTAGTCCATGATACGGCCCATTGCCGATATCTTGAATATTTCAAGATACGCACTGATACGGCGCGATACCGGCGCCCTACGACCCCGATTTCCTTCCGGGAGCTTACCCGCAAAATCTAATTTATGTATTCTAGCCCCACGCCAAGTTTCATCGCGTTCCGATACTCCGGGCTCAAATTCGCTCTCTATCTCGATTCTTCTAAATCATATTCTAACCTTCTTTCCTAATTCTTCTAATTCAAGTTCTTCCTTTTTAATCTTCTTCTTCTAATCCCTTCCCATTCCTATTCCTATTCTTCTTCTAACTTCTTCTCCTCCTATTTCTTCCAACTTCTTCTAATCTCTTCTCAACTTCTAACTTCTTCTTCTTCTAATTTCCTAATCTCTCATTCTTCTACTCTACTCTTCATTTCCCTCTATATATATATATATATATATATATATATATATATATATATATATATATATATATATATATATATATATATATATATATATAAAAATATATATATATATATATATATATATATATATATGGGGGGGGGGGGGGGGTTTAAGGGGTAAAGGGCTAGGGGGGGTTTAAGCCACAGCAACTGCTGTGGCGGTTGTTACTGCCACTGCTTGCTGCTGCTCCTGCTGTTGCACATGCTGCTGCTGCTGCTGCTGCCTTCTATTCTTCCTCTCCTCCTCACTTCTTCTATCTCCTCTTCCTCCCTCTCATATATCTCTCTACATATATATATATATATATATATATATATATATATATATATATATATATATATATATATATAT
>JANAVB010030204.1:0-15000 GCA_029216955.1 Iris pallida | reverse complement strand
ACATAAAATAAATAAAAATTTCTAAAAATTATAAAACTTGAAAAATGACAAAAATACCTCTAATTTGAAAACTGGGGGTGACAAATCTATCCTCCTTAAAAAAAATCGTCCTCGAAATTGAATGAGAACTAACACAGCAATCATGAATAGAACAAGAAAAGAAAAGATAGAATTTACCTTAAGGCTCGAAGAGATATGGGAATCGCTCCCGCATGTCATCCTCCCTCTCCCATGTGGACTCACCTGGAGAGTGGTGTCTCCATGCAACGCGAACCAAGGGAATGACCTGGTTCCGGAGCACCTTCTCTCTTCGGTCCAAGATCTCAACCGGCTTCTCTGGATAGCTGAGTGTCGGTCCCACTACGATCTCTGAGTGGTCCAAGACGTGACTGGGATCTGCCACGTACCGTCTCAGCTGCGACACGTGGAACACACAGTGCACTCCCTCTAGTGCGGGCGGTAACTCCAGTCGGTAAGCCACTGCACCGACCCTGCCCATGATACGAAATGGTCCGATGTATCGTGGGCTAAGCTTCCCGCCGCCACCAAAACGAATCGTGCCACGTGTCGGAGAAATCTGCAGAAAGACAAGATCATCAACCTAGAACAAAACACAAGACTTAGAGCTTGATCTAAAACAATCACAATCAGACTCAAGTACTAGAAAAATCTAAACTATACCTCAAACTCTAACGGCCTCCGGTGGCTATCGGCCCAATGCCGCTGCCTATCCTGCGCCACCCGAAGTCTATCTCTGATAACCCTGACCTTCTCTGCAGCATCTACTACCATCTCTCGGCCAAGCAAAACCCTCTCGCCGACATCATCCCAAGACAAGGGAGTACGGCACCTCCGTCCGTATAGAGCCTCGAAAGGTGACATCTCTATACTGGCTTGGTAGCTGTTGTTGTAAGCAAACTCTACCAAGTGAAGGTGGTCCTTCCAAGATCTCCCGAAGTCCAAGACACAGGTACGCAGCATATCCTCGAGAGTCTGAATCGTCCTCTCCGACTGCCCGTCTGTCTGGGGGTGGTATGCTGTACTAAACTTGAGCGATGTGCCCAAGCTAAGCTACAAACTCTGCCAGAAGTGGGAAATGAATCGGCTGTCCTGATCCGAGACTATACTCACTGGAACCCCGTGTAATCGGACTATTTGTCGCACGTACATCTCGGCCAACCTCTCCGTCGACAAACCCACTTTGAAAGGCAAAAGTGGGCCGATTTGGTTAATCGATCAACAATGACCCAAATCGTATCCTTCCCTCCCGGAGAGCGCGGAAGCCCAGATACAAAGTCTATAGTGATATGCTCCCACTTCCACTCAGGAATGGGTAGTGGCTGGAGCAATCCACCGGGTCTCTGCCTCCCGGCCTTCACCTGCTGGTACACCAAGCATCTCGAAACGAACTGAGCCACCTCTCATTTCATGCCATACCACCAAACATGCTATCTCAAGTCTCTATACATCTTGTTGGCTCCTGGATGCATAGAGTACTGAGAACGGTACGCCTTCTGAAGAATCTCCTCCCGAAGTTCTCCGCTCGGCACGCACAATCTGGTACCATGCTTCAACGACCCATCCTCTGCTATAGAGAACTCATCCAACAGCCCTATCTGGACCTGCTCCTTGATGACCCTCAGAGCCTCATCCTCAAACTGAGCTGCCCTGACTCTCTCCATCAGCTCCGACTACACCTGCAGACCCCACATCTGCACCTCGAACCCAGGAACTATCACCTCTATGCCCAAGCTCTCCAGATCAGCCAGAAGGTGACGATCCATCGTCAAGCACATGGCCACGGGATACCTGCTCAGAGCATCCGCGACCACGTTGGCCTTTCCCGGATGTACTGTAAGGATATATCAAAATCCTTCATCAGCTCTAACCATCGCCTCTGCCTCATATTTAGCTCCTTCTGGGTAAACACGTACTTCAAGCTCTTGTGGTCAGTATAGATCTCCACACGCTCTCCGTACAGATAGTATTTTCACATCTTCAAAGCAAAGATGACCGCTGCCAGCTCCAGATTATGGGTAAGGTAATTCCTCTCATGAGGACGTAACTGCCTAGATGCATAGGCAATTACCTTCCCGTGCTGCTGAAGCATACAACCCAAACCCCGTCCTGAAGTATCGCTGTAGATCGTATAACCACCAGATCCAGATGGCAGCGTCAAGATAGGAGCTGTAGTCAACCTCGCCTTCAGCTCCTCAAAGGCGGCCTGGCACTCATCGGACCAAACAAACTCCTCGTCCTTCCTGGTAAGGCGGGTCATCGGCTGGGCAATCCTGGAAAAGTCCTGTACGAACCTCCGGTAGTAACCTATCAGACCCAGAAAACTCCGAACCTCTGCTACTGAGCTCGGCGTAGACTAGGACTCCACCGCAGAAATCTTCTTCGGATCCACTGAAATCCCCTCGTCAGAAACAACATGGCCTAGGAACTCCACGCGATCCAAGAAGAACTCGTACTTGGACAGCTTCCCATACAGCTGCTCCCTCCTGAGAGTATCCAACACAATCCTCAGGTGCTCCTTGTGCTCCTCTGGCATCTTCGAATAGATGAGGATGTCATCAATGAAGACCACCACGAACTTGTCAAGGTACTGATGAAATACCTTGTTCATCAAGTTCATGAATACCGTCGGGGCGTTGGTCAACCCAAACGGCATGACGGTATACTTATACTGGCCATAGCGAGTTCGAAAGGCAGTCTTTGGAATATTATCCCGCTTCACCTTCAGCTGATGGTACCCGGTGCGCAAGTCGATCTTCGAGAACACTCTCGCCCCGCTAAACTGGTCGAACAAGTCATCAATCCTTGGCAAAGGATACTTGTTCTTGATGGTAAGGTTGTTGAGCGCCCTATAATCAATACCCAGATGTACCGTACCATCCTTCTTGGGGACGAAAAGAACTGGCGTGCCCCAAGGTGAAGAGCTAGATCGAATAAAGCCCTTGTCTTCCAGCTCGTCGACCTGCTTCTTCAGCTCCTCTAACTCGCTATTGTTGATTCTATAGACGTGCTGGGAGATAGGCTCAGCGCCCGGCACTAGGTCTATAGAAAACTCAATATCACGATCTGGCGGCATCCCGGGCAGCTCCTCGGGAAAGACATCCAAGAACTCAGCAATGAGCAGATGTGGCAACACTGGCCCCGCCAACAACGCTCCGCAGAATCCATCTCCCTGCTCCACTGCGCCCCTGGTGAACTCATACTCCGGTTCTCCCGGCGGCCTAAACAGAATTTCGTCCCTTCTACAATCGATGCTAGTGTGGTGCATGCTCAACCAATCCATACCGAGTACCACATCGTAACTCGGAAGTGGCATTACGAGCAAACACGCACTCAGCTCCCGGCCTCTCAAAGAAACTCTCTGCCCCTTGCAAACATTATTAACTAGGATGATGCCATTCCCAGTCATAATCTTGCAAGTCCTACCAAGATACTCAGCAATGATATTGTGCCTAAATGCAAAAGAAATTGACACAAAACTGTGCGTAGCACCTGAATCAAATAATGCTAAGGCAGGAATAGAATCAAGAAGAATCGAACCTGCAACTACATCTGCGACCGGCTCGATCTCCTCGGCCGGAAGAGCAAAGGCTCTATCCTGACCACCCCGCTGCTGGTGGTGCTGAATAAACCGCTGCTGCTGGGTCGAAAGTGGACCCCTCTGCTGCACTGCAGAAACTCTCGCCGGTGCCCCCTGAGCTGCTACCGCTCCACGGACTATCCTGTGAGGGTTCGCAGGACAATCCCTCAACTGATGTCCAACCTCCCTGCAGTAGAGGCACATGCCCAGCCTCTTCCGACAGACCTCCCAGATGTGACCGGGCTTCCTGAAGTAGTTACAAGGAACCTCATGCTGTGCCTGCCTCTGCTGAGTGTGCTGCACCTGCTGCTGAACCGGTGCTCTGGCCTGCACCTGCGGCTGGTAATGCTGGAAAGAACGATACTGAAGCTGAGGGCGCTTAGCAGCCCCTGCGCTGCTAGTAGCCCCCGAGAAATGATCACGCTCCCTCTTGGGCTTCAAGCCCCACTCCCGTTCTACCTTGCGGGCCTCCGCATAGATCTGAGTATATGTCTCATAGAAGGAGGGAATAAGGTGCTTGATATCCCAAGCGAGTCCCTCCCTGAACCGGCTCACCCTGATCTCCGGGTCTCGAACTATGTACTCTGCGTATCGGCTCAGACAGCCGAACTCCGTGGCGTACTCCTCTACAGATAGACTGCCCTGCTGCAGATCCTGGAACTGTCGCACCAGGTCAATCTTGTCCGTGGCAGAAAAGAACTTCTCCTTGAAGAGGAGCTTGAACTCTGCCCAAGTACGGCCCTCTCCAGCTAGGGCTGGCTCGTTTCTGAACCAGGTGCGCGCAATGTCTAGCAACTGCAAACCTACCGCCTCGACCTTTAGGTCGTCTGCCAGGCGGGAGGCCCTCATCTGCCGCTCGATATCCTCGAGCCAATCATCTACATAGACCACACCCTCGGTCCCGCTAAAGTTACGGGGCCCGAGCTTCTTGAAGTCCTAGATATCTCCGTACCTCGGTCGCGTCCCCGGATGAGGAGCCCTCTGCTCCACGGTTGCAAGGGCCAACTGATGGGCATCCTCCATGCCCTGACGTATCGCGTCTGTCTGCCTCTGCTGAGCCTCGGCCTGGGCTCTCTGAGTCTCTAGCATCTGCTGGAGGAAGGTAAGCATCTGCCCCATATCTGTAGGCAGAGGAGGTGGAGGTGGAAGTACGTCTGCAACTGGCAGAGGAATCCGCTACGCAGGAGGAAGAAGAGCGCCCCCGACAGCTCCCGGCACTACGTGAAGAGCACCCGCAACCCCAGGGACTGTCATCGAGGTAGCTGGACGAGTACCTCCGAGAGCCCCAACAGAAGTCCCATCTGCGGGGGAAGTGACCGGAGCCTGCCCGCCAGAGGTGGCAGACCTCTCCGTCTCCCCGTGCTCCTCGCTAGGAGAATGAGTCATCACTATCCTGGAGACAAATTGAAAAGAAGATATCAATATGGCATATGAAGGCAATATCAAAGGAGGACAGCTAGAATGCAGTAAATCAATATCAAAGACGGTAAGCAAGATAAGCAAAAAAAGATCCTACTGTGATTGAGCACTCTTAGCCTACTACCTCCTATGTGTAACACAGGCTCGTAGTCAACACTCTAAGACGAGTGCCGCCACGACATCGCACTAATTGCGACTACATGACCTGTATGGGCTACCACTAAAATGTGTCACGACCCGCACCCGCTAAAAGGGCACGTGACGCGACAACGCCCAGCCCTTACCAAAAAATCGACGTGGAACGCTATAGATTTTTCTACTCTAAACAGTTTATATATATATATATATCAAAAACCTGTGGAGAATATGGTCAACTCCGAACGGAGGACAAGCAATGAATATATATGAGTACTCAATCACAACTCTAAGATAACAAAGTAAAGACTGAAAGATAAAGACAACAAGACGATAATAAAATAATAACCTGTCAAGTCCAACACAAGAATATATACAAGTCCAAGTCTCTAATACAATCCATAGTAATAACAGTCTCAAAAGTAGCTGGAGACAAAGTCCAGTATAAAAGACCTACTCTAACTAAGCAAGTGGTAAGGTCTCGTCAGGCGGAGCTAAGCCCTGCTGGACCAAAGTCTCCAAGTCTACGCCCACTACGTCATCCGGACCGTAGTAGGTACAATAGTCTCCCTCATCTGCATCTGTAATATTTTCAATATATCCTGTCAGGATGGAACGAGTACAATCTACTAATAGCAGTTCACAAGATATGATAAAAGCTACAAGACTATAAATAGATAGTATATAGAAGAAAAACATGGAATATACATATAAGTATCATGGCAAGGTAAGCTGTAAAACTAGAGCTAGAACAAGACAAGTAAACTGATCATGGCATGTACAAGAATCAAGAATCATATCTCTAAGTGTGTGAGTACTAGCTACAATATGTGGCCGGCTTGGGTCTGCACAAGGTCTAATGATCCACCAATCCTACGTGGAGTGTAGGATTGGTATTATTCAAGGTCTACAAGAATAAACAAGGTGGATAATGACCATATATCTAGACTAGTGCTCCCCGTCCCCGACTGGTAGAGTGGATCCAAGCAAGACACGTTACGACACAGAATTTCACGAGAAGGGAGCAAGTCTCCTCAAGAATCGGTGTCCATATACTGCACAAGAACTACAAGGGGCTTGCACAGGATTTACCAAGATAACGAGGAATAACATCTCATGTCGGAATCCATGAATACCAATCCGTGTGACCAATGTGTCGAGAACAAGCATATCTACACTAATTACATAAATTATAACATTTATCATAAATTGGAAAAGTCTCAGAGAATGTACTCGCCTGGAATATGATATGGTACGTCAACCGAAGCAAATGCAGCGTCTCGAGGACCTATAGAGAACAAGACGTATCAATACTATGTTTAGGAAGTAAAATCAAATCAATTTGAATCCTATTAAGTCATTCTAGATCAAGACGCGTCAAACTAGACTGTACGAGGTCAACCTAAGTCATATTAGGTCTAGCTAGGTCATACTGGGTCAACGCAAGTCAAACGGAATTAATCTAGGTCGATTTGAGTCAACGGTTGACTTACAGTTGACTTTTGGTCAACTGGTCAACTCTGGTCAACCCTGGTCAACTTTGGTCAACCCTAGGTCAATCTTAGGTCAATGGTGACTAATAGTTGACTTTCGGTCAACTACACAAGTTTAAAAGAATTTGGGACTAAATTGGGTAAAGTGTTGACCCATAGTTGACTTTTGGTCCAAAAAGTCAACCGTGGTCAACCGGGGTCAAGACTAGATCTAGGCGACTATTTCTAACTATTACCAACCTCTACAACCCATATCCAAGTCCATCTTGGACTTCGAAACTCAAATCTTGGCCGTAGGCCAATTACCTATTTTACCCTTAAAAAGGGCAAAATTCTACCTTCGGCGATTATCTAGTTAGCCTACCTACGCTTGATATTTTGACCCGTGCTCCCTAGGGTAGTAAGGTACTAGCCTATAGATATATTACCTACCAAAATACCTAAGTAAAGTGGACGTCTAGTCCATGATACGGCCCATTGCCGATATCTTGAATATTTCAAGATACGCACTGATACGGCGCGATACCGGCGCCCTACGACCCCGATTTCCTCCTGGAAGCTTACCCGCAAAATCTAATTTACGTATTCTAGCCCCACGCCAAGTTTCATCACGTTCTGATACTCCGGGCTCAAATTCGCTCTCTATCTCGATTCTTCTAAATCCTATTCTAACCTTCTTTCCTAATTCTTCTAATCCTTCTTCTTCTAATTCAAGTTCTTCCTTTTTAATCTTCTTCTTCTAATCCCTTCCCATTCCTATTCCTATTCTTCTTCTAACTTCTTCTCCTCCTATTTCTTCCAACTTCTTCTCCTCCTATTTCTTCCAACTTCTTCTAATCTTTTCTCAACTTCTAACTTCTTCTTCTTCTAATTTCCTAATCTCTCATTCTTCTACTCTACTCTTCATTTCCCTATATATATATATATATATATATATATATATATATATATATATATATATATATATATATATATAGGGGGGGAGGGTTAAGGGGTAAAGGGCTGGGGGGGAGGGGTTTAAGCCACAACAGCTGCTGTGGCTGCTGTTACTGCCACTGCTTGCTGCTGCTCCTGCTGCTGCACATGCTGCTGCTGCTGCTGCCTTATATTCCTCTCCTCCTCACTTCTTCTATCTCCTCTTCCTCCCTCTCATCTCTCTCTCTCTCTCTCTCTCTCTCTCTCTATATATATATATATATATATATATATATATATATATATATATATATATATATATATATATATATATATATATATTCTCCTATATATCTATATATATATATATATATATATATATATATCAATACACACACACACAAATCTCCACATACATACACACACACGTATATCTACATATATATAAATGCACACACACGTATATCTACATATGTATAAATACACACACACACACACACACACACACACACACACACACACACACACATATATATATATATATATATATATATATATATATATATATATATATATATATATACAATATAGACACACACACACAAATGCTCACACACTCACAAACACACACACCACCCTCTCACACTCTTTCACACACACTCACACAAGCACACACACTCTCCATACCACTCTCACACCACTCTCTACACACACTCACACAAATATATATATATATATATATATATATATATATATATATATATATATATATATATATATATATATATACTACATACACACATATATATACATATATACATCCCACTCTAATTAGAAAATCCCTAATTAATCCTCTAACCTAGATTTTTAGGAAACCTACAATTTTCTATGGGCAAAGTGTAGAGAATCCTCTTCTCTACACTTATTGTGAAAGCAATAAATGGAAAAGGAGAATAAATGGAGAATTAAATTCATACCTAAAGTAGGTTTCTTTGGAAAGAGAGAGAGTTTTGAAAAGAAAGAAAGAATTTGAGAGAGAGAGAGAGAGAGCTTGCTTAATGAGGAAGAAAAGGGGGGGGGGGGGCTCCTACTCATGGCCGGCCAAGTGGCCTAATAGGTTTGGGTTGGGGATCCAATAAGCCCCAACCCATTAGACTTGGTTTGGGTTCAAATTGAATTCGGTTTGGTTCGGTTTGTTTCTAATTAACCAATTAAGCTCTAAAATGACAAATTAAGCCATGAAAAATTGGGTTTATGATTTCTAGCCTAATTATGATGGTATGTGGGCTAAGTCCAGCTAGTATGTGGGTCCCACTAGTGTCTAGGCTACCCGGGTCTCCAATTTGAGTCCGAATTGGATAAAATCCAAACCAAACCAAATAAATCCCAAAAAATCACATAAAATAAATAAAAATTCCTAAAAATTATAAAACTTGAAAAATGACAAAAATACCCCTAATTTGAAAATTGGGGGTGACATAACAATACATTAAATATCATGTTTAAAAGTCACTCACTTAATTATAAAATGTGCTATGGTTAAATACACATCTATATGTCCACGTGGACACCGTTGGTCGCACTACACGACCACTAGGGCTTGGACTCATTTCGGGTCAGTCCGGGCTAGAATGGTGCCGTCGGGTCTCCTAATAGTCAATAATCTAATAATAAATAGTTAAAATATTTATAGGGGTAATTAAGTCGCAACTTGGCCTGATTTTTCTAGTTAGAACACACTTATGGCTGGGTCTTCCCTGTCAGGGCTAAAACGCAAGTGTCACCTTGTACTCTAATTCCTAACCATGACTAGAGTCATCTACCGTAATAATTAACTAATTAATTATTTATAACAATCTGAAAATCACTATTTAAATCAAATAAACAAAAATTAATATTTTAAAAATTTCTGGGAAGAGGAGTTACAAATCTACCCACCTTAAAATAATTTCGTCCTCGAAATTCTAACTCATAACTATTCCTTAATATTCAAAAGAATGTCTACCTTAACCATAATCTCCTTAAATTTTAATTCCTTAAAATAGTTTATATCCTCCTCGTAGCCATTTTGTAACCACATAACCTCGAGGACTTCTACCCACCTTTGGTCACACTACTCCCTCAAATCTCATGTCGCTAAACTTTATAATCATTCAACTAATTTCTAAAATTACTACCAATAGATATCTACTGCATATGGCATCTATAATCATCTCCTATCTATCAATCAACCCAAAAATTTAACAAGCAACAAATTTACACAAGTAGCTAAGAAATATTGATAAATTGTAATAAGTATGACCATTCGTCGCTCTGAAATAGAAAGACAGGAAGATAAGGAAGAATAATCGAGAGCAAATATGAAGTTTTCTAAGAGCGGTAGAGAGTATCCAAAGACGCAGATAGAAAAAAGTTTATGAACCATTGACTTATTTGCTAGATTGGGCTACTCTAGTCCAGTCACTTGCTAAATCGAAGAACCCTTCGCTTCTTAGAGTGGCTTGCAATCCGTGCAATACAGAAGTTTCGTTCTCAAAATTCTAAACAAGGTTCCATAATAGAACAGAATTTGAGAAATTAAGGTTGTGATCTTTTCCGTGGTTATTTAAACACACGAGCAAGGGATAAAAATGTAATACAAGATCGTATCGCGACTTCCAGGTAGATGGAATAATAGTTACAAATGACTTCACATTCTAAGAGGGGGAGACTATATAATAGGTATAGGGACATATTTCAAATAGTTCGGTTTTATAGTCCAAATATGGTGGTATGTATGGATGAATTTTGCTGGGTCTTAATAGGTTCCCTGATTGGACATCAATCATTGGTTGGATGAACCTTGGATTACAATCTATTTTGACTGGACAAGATCCTAATGATAAAACTATTTCTACTAGGATAGGATAAGCTAGAATAGGTTTCCACCCAAGTGGTTGAGCTAGTTGCTAGTCAGGTTGGTTAGCTAGGTCCATAAGGCCCAAAAATGCGCCTTCAGTAACTTTTGTGTTTAAGTAGCACATGAGGCCTCAATTGGGTGGCACACTAGTGGCATGTGTGTAGTGGGCTTCGAGTAAATCACAACCATATATTAGGTTGAAGGAATTGAGTCAAGGTTGAGTCTCTAATTGTAGTCGGAAAGTATATCGGTATTATGGTAAGGGCTATAGTTAGTCTTTTTGACCTGAAAGTCGTACCATAAAAATGTAGTACAAGGGGGCGGGTTTGAGTGGGACATAATATGCCTAGATGAAGGTGGACTCGTCTAGATCTTGCATATGAAATTTATTGGAAGGTAATAGCTGATCTCGTGCTTCGAATATTAATGACACGACCGGGAACACAAAATGATCTAAATGGAAGGTGGGAGTCCATGGGCACTAATTACCCTCCTAATAAAAATTATTCTGATCAATCGGTAATCCTCGCATACCCTAAAATTTTAGAAGGCTTACAGTCTACTCACCTTAGAAGCTAGGACATGGTTTTAGGAATAATGAGGTTAGAAGAATTCTAAAGTCTGGGTATTGTACCTCGACTCTTGTTAATAAAGAATAAGGCACAGCGTAATGGGGTACGGTAGATATAAGTCAAGTCAAGGATCGTTCCTCAATAAGTGGAAAATGAGTGTGTACAATGACACATGGTCGATAAAATAGAATGATCTACTCGTCCATAATATACAAGAGTTATCGACGGGGTAACCAACTCTAAGGCACATCATATGAAGAGATTTCTAACAACTGAGTCATGAATTTCTATTTGTGTCAAGCCTGCCAGACTATTGTCACAAGGGTTCTAGTGGTATGGGCTGTAGTGATCATGTATTGCTATTGATAACTGGTAGATTATAATATGACAGGGTATTTAAGCTATGGTATTGACTAAGCTAGTGACTGTGGTATTCCAATATTAGTTAGGTCTTAATAATAAAATTTACATAACTAGGGTAATATTTGTTGGAAACCAATCTCTGATATGAATGTCTACCAAAGTCATGGTAAATGATTGTCCTTACCTTTGTCTATTCATCTCATGTCTAAACTATGGCTTTGGTCGAGGAAAGGTTGGGTTAAGGCTTAAGGGTTGCTAGTTAAAGCAAGCTTAAAGCAAATAATTAGAGACTCACAACATTTGGTTTCTTGAGAATAGATAGTCTCCTAGGTTGGCATTTTTAATAAGGGTAAAACCCTAATCATTCTCAACTTCAGATGGCTAGAAGGTCCCAATAGCAGTTTGGGGGTCGAGAGGAGAACGAGTAACTCAAGGCAATGTTCTAGTTATATGGCTGGTCGATGGTAACTACACTTGTGTATACAACTATCATAGCCATAGGGGGATACTCTGTATCTCTTTACCAATTATGAGCTTTCGTCTTTCCAAATCAGTGAAAGAGCAAAAATAGTAAAGAGTTCAAGAAAGATGTCACTGAATACAATTACGTGATTCAAGGCGAATGTATAATTCAAGAGGAATTGTCAATGCAGTCGCGGATGAGATCCTAGAGACATCTACGTCTCAATCTACGTAGATTAATCAGAGGGAGGGCGAACCGAGTACACTAAGGTCGATCACACCATAATACATCGATTCTGATTAGACAATATGTTAGTAGGCGTCCCCAATAAACATATGTCTTGAATCAAGCTCGATAAAAGAGTAAGCTTGCAAAACTAGACTATAATAGTAACATTGGTCAAGATAGTCAAAATACATGTATACAAGATTTTTGAAAGGAGGCACAAGTAGTTCGAGTTTTGTGAGAATTCAAAACTCACCTGGTGTTCTTGCTTATACGATCATCCTACTATCTTCTTATCCATAAGGCCTTGATCGACTAATGGGTTATGGACCTCTAAATCCTATATTCTAGGTAAACCTATTAGTGTAGTCATTTACCTCGTCAATATATCACAAGGACCACGGAATGCTAGGTTGAGAGACATACTACCCGACCTACAGAACTTTCACTAGTATCGGCTTTGGATCTTATGGGACATACAGGGCAATTTTCTATTCTCTATAGTATCCTAAACTTGTAATCACGTCTGAAATCATTTCACCAAGAATTATGCCTCGCCCGTATACTCTGGCTGTGGTAAACCCTTGGTTCCGTGATTCAAATGTGATATGCTATCGGATACTCTGCCTTATATTGACACAAGGTCTAAAGAGGTCAACGAAGACATAGTTTTAGCAATGTTCCTATAACCTACGATTCCTTGAAATAATTTCAACTCTATGGGTCGTGCCTCGCCAGTATGCTGCTGGCTGCAGTGAACCCACACTCTCCATTCTCCAGTAATTGGCGACTAGTGCAGCTGCTGTCTAGCCATTGCAGTCGTTAAAACTTACTCCGACTACATTCCTAAGAACTTCAAGGAGCTGCTAGAGATTCAAACTAGTTGACTATGATAGAAAATATAACCATCTGTCTATAAGTCTCAATCCTTAAAGTAAAAGATTGATCGGGGAGGAAATAACTGAAGACAAGGGAAGTAAGAACATCCTAATCTTTATTTCATATGTATTTCAAATGGTTGAGGGAAAATCTTGAATCAATCTACCTCGAGATTCGTATCTGAATAACAGAATCAGAAATTATAAACTAATTCCTTACGGCAAAATATTTTAAATAGGCAATTCTAACTTATGATATAAGGATTATATCTATAGGGCAAAAAAAATTGAACGATTTATCAAGATTAGAGCCTTAATTCTAGGAAAGCCTAACTTACCAAGTGAATAGTATATTCACATTGGATCATATCGTCATATCAAAAGTAATAGTGTATCTATAGAGATCCGGCAAGCTATCCAAATTTAATAATTCCTTATCTAATTGCATGGCCTATCTGACAACCTTAACTATCCAACAGTCAATTTGAACAAGGGACTCCTAGTCCTAGTTATTCTCTTAAATCAATTTAACTCTAAGTTTGAGCATTTTCTAGTCGCAGGCTCACAATAGTACGACTAACTTAAGTATCATCACGAGTTCGCATATTTTGCGAAAACGGACCTGCATGGGCCACAACAAAAACTTGTCACGACCCGCACCCGCTTTCCGGGATACGAATGCGTGTCCAAGCCAGCCTACGCCGCAGTATCGACGGTAGAACGCTGTATAGCCACAATGCTCAAAATCATAAATAATGCTCATTCACAAAATTAATTTAATTTACAATATTCACAAGTTTAACATTTGCAAAAAAAATATAAACTCTTAAAAATATTGAAATGATTACAACTCATCTATCTATCTAATCTCTAAGTTTTTGTCTACAAGTACACCCGTAACTCCCAATGCTAAGTGAAGCCACCGCTAACCTGAAAAATATTGGTTTCCAGTCAGGAATGGATCGAGTACAATTTACTGAATGCAGTTTCAATAAATAAAAATGACTATACAACAGAGGTTAGCCTTTAAATATATAATTTAAACACAGAAAGACAAAATAAAACTAAACAAAGGAAAATAGTAAATAAATACAAATACAATACTCACCGACTGACTGAAGTACCTTTGATATGTGATCGGTCTCGGGACAATTACATGACACGGTCTACGATATCTACACTGTGTAATGTACACTGTCTACACTACATAAAGCAATAATGAAATACTGTCTACACTGTATAAAGTAATAATAGAACACTGTCTATACGGTATAATGCAATAATAAATTACGGTCTACACGGTATATACTGTATAAGGTCAGATCACACATTCTTGGTACTTCACCTTCCTGACACGACAAAATATAACAAACATAAAAAGCGAAAATCACATATCTATTCACTAACAATGAGGTATAGTAAAGCTCAATATCGAAAACATACAATAAACTGTACTCGCCTGTGGTCCTTTGCTGGAGAAATCGATAATCCAAACCACTCAGTGTGCCACAACAGTCCAACTCGTACAACAGTCTCCAGAAATAGATATTACCAACATTCTCAGAATAGTCAAATTAGCTGGAATTGTCTGTCCTTAAAAGTCCAATTCTGGACACAGGGGCAAAACGATAATTTTGGGTCAAAATGGTGTCTGCCGTTACACCCGCTTTGTACCAAAAAGCGTGCCAGAGTCAATGGTGTCTAAAGTCATCAAACTACATATCTATGAATTCATTTTTATGATACGAATCCAACCGTATGTCCAAAGTTGAATTACGGCGGGCCGTGCACAAACTTGCCCGTTGAGTCGGATCGTGGGGCCGTAAAACGATCGACGATCCGGTCAACTGTCTCAGAATCGGACTAAACTTGGCATACAGGACCAAAAAAATGATATGGTCCTGTTGGAGCAAGTTTCATCTCGATCTGACACGTGTACAAAGTAATTAGAAAATTTGCACAGAGGCTGATACGGGGAATTTCGACGGATACGTATCAATTCGTCGCGCACATGCAACTAATTTGAATTCCGTCAAAGCC
>JANAVB010030203.1:0-75168 GCA_029216955.1 Iris pallida | reverse complement strand
GATGAATCTTATGGGCTAGGTCACCTTAGTTATGGGAATCTACAATCTTCGATAGTCGTGTTTAGCTGGCATAGTGAGACATATAGTCAGATTTAGGACGTATTTCTCGGTGTGAGAATTTAAGGTTTTCGCTGCCAAGCATGGGGAAATACACAAATTTAAATACCATGATTCTAGAGGTATGTGCCTTAGTCGGACTCTGTGATTATCGTAGCCTTGCTCACTAGCACGACGAAGATTCTGAGTATCATAATTTTGGACACGACTATATTATCTGACGTATGATTGAGACTTTGATTGTGGGGTGTTTGACCTAGAGGACTACTACTACTTTTAATTTCGGACGACAATTTTTCTAAGGTGGGTAGACTTGTAACACCCAGTTCTAAATGAGGTTAATTTTGAATTTTATTTTTTTTTTTTTATGATATTTAAATATAATATGATTTTTGGTGATTTTTAATTATTTTAAACTATTTAAATATCATGACTTGTGATTTTGATGTGCAGCTAGTGAAATCGTAGAGACTGTCTGCCCTAAGCCTAGCCATGTGATTAGGGTGTTTCATTTATTATTTTTAGTCTAGGGTAATTTTGGTCATTTTGACTTTTTAGAATTATTGATTTATTGAATGGATTGACGATTGTTGATTTGACTTTTACTAGTTTGACTTAAGAGATTAACCTAGATATTGACTCTATTAAGGTGACTTGATTAGCATGGTGAGACCCTAGTCTAACTTAAGTCAACCTAAGTTAGTCGTGTAGGAATCAAGACTTGAATAGAAGGCTTAGTGATTTGGTCCATAGGCTTGAGACTTGAATTTAGTTCAATGACTAGTGCAAATAGGTCCATAGCCTATTAGACTCCCCTAACCCTAACTATCACTTTATGACCAGCCACCTAGGGCTATTCCCCATAAATAATCTCTTCATTTATTATTTTTGCCTCTTTATTGAGATTTCAACATTTTGGAGAAAGAGGTAATGTTATTTCTTCCCCAATCCCTAGATTCTTCATTTTAATTCCTTTTCTACTCTAGTCTTTTGCATATGATCCTAATCTAGCCCTATTTCATGTTCATGGAGAAAATCTCAGGTTTGAACCAATTTGGAGCACTTGGCCATCAAGGAGAACATCCCACATTTAGGCTTTTTCTTGCAAATTGCACATATAGTAAATCCCTATTCCCTCCACCAATTTTATTTTCTTTGCATGGATAGGAGCCCTAGGTGTCCCCTAGCCGTAATTATTAGATTTGTGTCGATTTGTCCGTTTGGTGTCCGTATCGACACGTATCATGGTGTATGTGCATATGTTTGATGAAATGTCACAAAGGTTTTTATTTTCGATTTTTGAAAATCAAATTACATGGGATTTTAGATCTATGTGTGTAATATTTTGTGAAGACTAAAATATTTTGGTGTCGTTTTTGTGTCGCAATTGGTGTCGGCACGCTGCACGGGGCGTCGGCTAGGTGTCCTGCATATCGGGCCCTAGTGCTCACTGTATAGGACACATCGAGACACAAAATTTTGTGGGAATGATGGGCAATCACTGACACTATTCTTCCAAATTTGGGAGCATATGGTTCACTACACGAGGAGAAATTGCACGCACACGGACACGCACTGCTGCACACACGCGAAAAAATCGTATCATATACGCTCAATTTTCTTGGACACGACACGTGTTATGGCTGTGCAGACTGTGGACACACACCCCTATGTTCCCCCTACACGTGTGCACAAGCACGACATATCTTGAGCTCTGTATCGAGCCCAATCGAGCTCGACACGGCCGCACGAGGTTACTCTTTCACAGTTTCCTATTAACTTGTAAATTCTGTTTTGGACACGATTGTGTCCACCTCGTGGACACGTCCGAGGTTATTTAGACATGAGTGATATGCCCCTATCACTGTACCCCCTCGTCCACTTTTGATTTCAAGTTTTGTGATAATTGGGGTTTGAAATAGCAGGGGATTCATGTATGTGCTGATACTATGTACTGTTCTTCATTTTGGACTTTTAAATTCTATTTTAACTGAATTTTGATGATTAGATTTTCATGATAGATACATGTACACATGTAATAACTACTGTTAGTTTGATTTTATGTATTGGATTTGGGTTTTACATTTAGAATGGAATTTGGACATGTTGTTTGAGGGCTGCCTATGAATCAACTGATACACTGTTGTTTTTATGAAAATCCTGAACTTGCATCCCTGTTACAACTGATTTTCGAATGTTTATTGCCATGTATACTCTATGCATGTGTATTGGTTCAGTTAGAGTGGTTTTACACATTAGATCGGGTTTCATGTTTCTGAAATAGGATTCGAACCATGGCATGGACTGTTTAACTGATACATTTAGCCTTGAGTTGATTTATTTCCTAATTAAAACTGTCAATGATTTCCCCTTGTTATTCCCTTATTAGCTCACTGATTTGTTAGAATCTTTTGTTGTTGAATAATGGATTGGCTTGGGGTTCTAATGGTTAAACTGAATTTGAAATTGAGATTGGTTCATTGAACTGTAGAATTAATTCACTGATTGTATATTAAAATCTGAGAATTGATTTCCTTTCCTTAACTGAAATTGAATGATAACTCCTATTCATTGTATAAGTTCACTTGGGTTGATATGAACTGTCAAGAGGGAATTGGATTTATTTATGTGAATGGGTTTGAAGTTTGTTTATTGAACTGTCAATGGAATGGTTTGGATGGATTTACTGTCTTGATTTCCCTTCCAATTAAAAATGTCAAATAGTTCTCATTAAACTGACATTGATTCCCTTGGTACACTCTATGTTTCACTCACTGATTTTCCAGGATTTTCACACACCCTTGTATCACACTACCTTATCATCCTCACTCACACACACAAATGTACACTCACTGTTTCACACACAAATACCATGCTACACTGTTTTCAGGTTCATATCCTCACTGTTTTCTCTGTTTACACACACACAAGTTTACACTACACTGTCTCCATGCCACACAATATCCATGGGACACAAACACACTCACTGTTATAGGCCAATTTCTAGGAAACCAAAAACTGAGAATGGATTCAATATGATGTTAGCTGTCAACTTGATTTCCCATGATACTAGTACACACACATTCATATCACTCTAGTCACCCTCTTGTTCATTCACTGTTTTTCCTATTTCTTGTATCACACACACACACAGGTTTCACACCCTCTTCATTCATGTTTTCCCTCTCATAAATCACCACATAACACCCTCTTGACACTCACACACACACCACTAGTTGATTAACGCACTAAGACACTATACCATGCCACCTTATTTTGTACACACACACACATGCTAATTGTATTACACTAACTTCCCATTGACTCTCATGTCACACACACACACACACACATGACACAAATGCATGATTGCCCTATTTTCTATCCTTCTATGAATATGCGTATATACATATCACTACCAAAATACAGTAAATTATCGACGAATAATTAGCGATGGAAATTTTTCGTCGGCGTTAGCGACGGCTTTGTGGCAACTAGCCGACGGATTACCGACGACAAGTCGTTACATTTTTTATTTTATTTTTAGGGGGAGAAAGGTCGTATATCCGTCGCTAGGGCGTCGGAGATATAGCAACGGATAGTCATCCGTCGCTATGCAGTCGATTATTTGGCAGAAATTGTGTGAGAATTGGCGGGACAATTCTTCGATGACGTAGCGACGGATATTCAGTCGACATGTATCAAACATAGCGACTAACAGGCGACGGAAAAGAGTCTGTCGCTAGTCCGTCGCTAAATATACGTTCCAGACTTAAATGAAACGGCGGGGAATTTTTCGCATTCCCCTCAAATTCACTCTCTCTCTCTCCCTTTCTCTCTCTCTCTCACCCGCGACTTCGGTGATCGGTGTCGGCGTCGGCGTCCTCTCCTCTCTCTCTTCGAAGGTAATCCCCTCTCTCTCTCTCTCTCGCGGTTTCGTAGGGGCAGCGGGGGGCTGGCTTGGGGCGGGGGCATCGGAGAATGGGCGACGGGCTTGGGGAGGGGCGTCGGAGGCTGGGCGGCGGGTTGGGGCGGGGGTCGGGGCTGGGCGGCTGGCTTGGGGCGGGGGCGGTCGGGCTGGGCGGCAGGCTTGGGGGGGGGCGTCGGGGACTGGGCGCTGACTTGGGCGGGGGCGTCACGGGCTGGGCGGCGGGCTTGGGGCGGGGGCGTCGGGAGCTGGGACGGGCTTGGGGCGGGGGCTCGGGGGCTGGGCGGTGGGGACTGGGCGGCTAGCTTGGTGCGGGGGCGTCGGGGGCTGGGCGGTGAGCTTGGGGCGGGGGCGTCAGGGGCTGGGCGGCAGGCTTGGGGCGGGGGCGTCGGGGGGCTTTGCTTCTCAAATTCATCTGAGTTTATATTGGCTAAATAATGTGTTATCCGTATTGGGTGTTATCCATTAGTTTGGTGGTGTTTGGATTAGTAAATGTGAATATGGGGTTTGGGTTCATGGTGTATATGTTCACTGGCTTAAGGACAGTGCGAGTTCTTCATCTGCCTTCTTTGTTAAGAATATCCTTGGGACATTCGCTTCACCAAAGTCACTGAATAAGTGAAATTTTTCCTGGAAAACTGACCCTTAGAGTGTATCAGTTGTGTGCTTCTATATAGATGTATATATCTATACATCTAACTGTGATATACATATGTGTATGTGACAATCTCAGTTAGCGACGGACTAGTGACCGGTTAGCGACGGATATTTTCAGCTCTATTTGCATTAACTACGGTACGACATGGTGATCAGGACATAGTCCCTGCACCCATTCGACTGGCGAGGCACAAACTATGTAGTCATAGATAAAGTTGACTGTCCTCCGACCCTCATCCCTCGGCAATGATGATACGACAACCTATCACTATATCTTATATAGTAGTAGATGATGTCTTAGTATTACATTATGTGAGTTCATCTTGATTCGGTTACATTTTTCATACTAGATACGATAAGAACATATACTACACCATATGTATACAGATATAGATGATTCACACTAATGTATGCTAGAATGAATTTTGGGTTGTGTTCTGAGCCATCCGTTCTCACACTTAAAACACATAGGAATTAGTAGTGTGAGAGCGCCGGAGAGAGTGAGAGCGCCGGATGGGGGGAGGAGAGAGAGAGAAAGAGAGTAAAATGGTACAACATGGTGAAGTAGTACTGTATTTTGGCTCCAGTTCCAGCTCTATTTGCATTAATCTACGGTACGACATGGTGATCAGGACATAGTCCCTGCAGCCATTCGACTGGCGAGGCAAAAACTATGTAGCTGTAGATAAAGTTGACTGTCCTCCGACCCTCATCCCTCGGCAATGATGATGATAACCTATCACTATATCTTATATAGTATTAGATGTCTTAGTATTACATTATGTGAGTTCTTCTTGATTCTGTTACATTCTTCAGATACTAGATACGATAAGAACATATACTACACCATATGTACAGAACATAGATGATTCACACTAATGTATGTTAGAATGAATCTTGGTTGTGTTCTGAGCCATCCGTTCTCACACTTGGCAAAAAATTGAATTTTCTGTACTTTATCTGCTTTCGAAAATGTACTCAAATTACATGATGGGTCCTTTAGTTAGCTTGCTTATGTTACAATTATATTATTTATGAATATCGATCTTACCAGATGGCACCCATGACCCGAGGAGCGGCACGTCGTTTGAGGGAAACAATGAATGCTGAGGTGGCTTCTCCTACAGTTAAGGAGGAAGTGGCACCGGTAGCTAGTGAGATCGGGAGTTCTATTCATCCAGCACCGGTAGCTAGTGAGACGGGAGTTCTATTCATGCAGCACTTGCAAGGGACTATATCTCTCCTCACGCCAAAGATCCCACTTATTCGAGGTGGTTGCGTGATCGTATCACTAAGCGTTTGCGTGAGCTGCGTGGTTCTCATTAGCTATTAGTACTTATTTGTATTGGACTGTTTGTATTGGGTTGTTTTTGTATTAGACTATTTGTATTGGACTACATATATGAATTAGTACTGTGTTAATCTCTGGATTGATTGGACTACGACATGGTGATCAGGACATAGTCCCTGCAGCCATTCGACTGGCGAGGCAAAAACTATGTATCCGTAGATGAAGTTGACTGTCCTACGACCCTCATCCCTCGACAATGATGATATGACAACCAACCAGAGAGGATACTCTGAGAGATCCATCTGAGTAGGACATACTCTGAGAGATCACCTTTACAAGAATGATATCAGTAGTGGGATTGAGTGTTGGAGGAGATATTATCAGAGTATACGTCCTACTCAGATGGGTCTCTCACCGTTACTATTTTTTTCTGACAGCATGGTGGATGTGCTCCGTCAACAGATTCTTGCTCCAAGCCAAAACTTTTCTTCGGAGCTCAAGTGGACATCCTTCGTATAGAGCTCGAGTGAGAGGTTCCTGACAGCATGGTGTCTCATTTGTCAAAGTATCCGTGCTCATCCCACATTGGTTGTGGGACGAGTACGGATACTTTAACAAAGGAGACCACCATGCTGTCAGGAACCTCTCACTCGAGCTCTACACGAAGGATGTCCACTTGAGCTCCGGGGCAAAGTTTTGGCTCGGAGCAAGAATCTATTGACGGAGCACATCCACCATGCTGTCTGAAAAAATAGTAATGGTGAGAGACCCATCTGAGTAGGACGTATACTCTGATAATATCTCCTCCAACACTCAATCCCACTACTGATATCATTCTTGTAAAGGTGATCTCTCAGAGTATACGTCCTACTCAGATGGATCTCTCAGAGTATCCTCTCCGGTTGGGTTGTGTTCTGAACCATCCGTTCTCACACTTAAAATACATATGAATTAGAACTGTGTTTTGTATTTTCGGCGAACCTAGGGATTTGATTCTGTATTTTGTATTTTGGTTTCTGTATTTTGGCTCCAGCTCCATTTGCATTAAGCTACGGTATGACATGGTGATCAGGACGACATAGTCCCTGCAGCCATTCGACTGACGAGGCAGAAACTATGTAGCCGTAGATAAAGTTGACTGTCCTCCGACCCTCATCCCTCGGTAATGATGATACGACAACCTATCACTATCTTATATAGTAGTAGATGATGTTTTAGTATTACATTATGTGAGTTCATCTTGATTCTGTTACATTCTTCAGATACTAGATACGATAAGAACATATACTACACCATATGTACAGAACATAGATGATTCACATTAATGTATGCTAGAATGAATCTTGGGTTGTGTTCTAAGCCATCCGTTCTCACACTTGGAGATACATCGAATTATAGCGACGGATATTAGGTTACTCTTCAGGATAATTGATGTCTATTTTATATTAATTTGGTTTGGTCTATATGATTCTTGGATAATGGTGTGCATTAAATTCGTATGTGCATATTTGGTCTATATGATTCTTGGATAATTGGTGTGCATTATATATTTGGTCTATGTGATTGTTGGATAATTGGTGTGCATTATATATTGGTTTGGTTTATGCATATTTTTGTGAACAGGGAATGTGCTGCAATATTTTTTCAAAAAAATCTCAGTTAGCGACGGACTAGTGACCGGTTAGCGACGGATATTTCCAGCTCCATTTGCATTAATCTACGGTATGACATGGTGATCAGGACATAGTCCCTGCAGTCATTCGACTGGCGAGGCAGAAACTATGTAGCCGTAGATAAAGTTGACTGTCCTCCGACCCTCATCCCTCGGCAATGATGATACGACAACCTATCACTATATCTTATATAGTAGTAGATGATGTTTTAGTATTACATTATGTGAGTTCATCTTGATTCTGTTATATTCTTCAGATACTAGATACGATAAGAACATATACTACACCATATGTACAGAACATAGATGATTCACACTAATGTATGCTAGAATAAATTTTGGGTTGTTTCTGAGCCATCTGTTCTGATCAAGCATCTTCCTTCTCCTCTCCTCCACCATGGCTCTGGACCCATCTGCTCCTTCCTACTTCCCTTCTTCTTATTTGACTCTCTCAGCCACATATGATATCCACCTCAAGTGTAGAGTCGGGGAGAAGAAGTGGGCAGGAAGAGGAGAGGAAAGCAGCACAGCCGACGGCATGACCCGTAGGAAGTACATATATTTTCTTCAACATCCGTAGGAGAACTACAAGGATATATCTTTTCACAACATGTCACCTTGTCAAAGACCCTTAATGTGAATATCATGTTACCACGGTGTCGAAAGACTAACATGTCATAATTTTTTAAGCCGTGTGTTTTGACATAATCCTCCCAACTCTTTCCTCCTATGTAGTAATCTTGCATTACTACATAGCAAGAAAGTTTGGAGGATTATGTCAAAATACACGGCTTAGAAAATTATGACATGTTAGTCTTCCGACACCGCGGTAACATGGTTGTCACATTAAGGGTCTTTGACAAGGTGATATGTTGAAAAGATATATCCTTATAGTTCTCCTACGGATGTTGAAGAAAACCTCTGTACATCCTTCGGGTCATGCCGCCGGCTGTGCTGCTTCCCCCCCTCTTCCTGCCCACTTCTTCTCCCCCGACTCTACACTTGAGGTGGATATCATATGTGGCTGAGAGAGTCAAATAAAAAGAAGGAAAGTAGGGAGGAGCAGATGGGTCCAGAGCCATGTTGGAGGAGAGGAGAAGGAAGATGCTTGATCAGAACTTGAGGTGGAAAAGTTGTGACGTTGATTGCATGAGAGAGGAGAAGGTGAATGGAGGGAGGAAGTGGCTGCATGCCTTTGGCTCACTCGAGCGATATTTGTCCTCCGACCCTCATCCCTCGGCAATGATGATACGACAACCTATCACTATATCTTATATTAGTAGATGATATCTTAGTATTACATTATGTGAGTTCATCTTGATTCTGTTACATTCTTCAGATACTAGAAACGATAAGAACATATACTACACCATATGTACAGAACATAGATGATTCACACTAATGTATGCTAGAATGAATTTTGGGTTGTGTTCTGAGCCATTCGTTCCCATACTTGGCAACTAAGCATGTGAAATAGAACTGATTATGTTTAGTTTGTCTTACGATACAGATTTTCAGATCCAAATTGAAATGGATCGTTACTTCATTGATCGTACATGGATGTACTAGCGGATCAACCTCCTGGACCGTAGGTACTTATAAGTATTGCCGTATCGGATTAGTATCGATCTATCGTTTTGGTATGGGCCGTATCGGTTGGTATTGGTCTTAGCGAATTGGTATCGTCCCATCCAATGTATCGGCCGTATAGCTAGGATTCATATTGGCCTTATCGATTTGGTATCGGTCATATCCGATAGGTATCGGCCGTGTTGGATTAGTATAGACCATTTCGGATTAGTATCGTGGAAGGTTTAGTAATAACTGTACTTGGATTTCTCTCTTCTAGAGCTAGATTACCATTGCAAGAGAGTCACGAGAGCGTAGCTGGCCAGTTACAGAACATCCAAGTACAGTTGTTACTAAACCTTTCACGATACTAATCCGAAATGGTCTATACTAATCCAACACGGCCGATACCTATCGGATATGACCTACCAAATCGATAACGCCAATATGAATCCTAGCTATACAGCCGATACATGTACATATCGGATATAGGACGATACCAATTTGTTAAGGCCAATACCAATATGATACGTCCTATACCAAACCGATAGACCGATACTAATCTGATACACTAGATACTAAGTACATCCGGCCTATACCAGCGGATCCACTAATTACTGCACGATAGGCCCAACGACTCCAGTTACATCCGATTATTGGTGAGTACATGATTACATAGTAATTCTGTTAGTCTTGTGATACAGATTTTACTCTCTCATGCTACCAACGTCACAACTTTTCCAGTGCTGCTCCCCTAATGATGATGAATGCAAAAACCAACGTCACAACTTTTATAATTTGAGTAAATTTCTTTATCCTATAAAAATTTCTGTTGTCAGAGAGATGGCTCCTAGGACTCGCCGAGGTGGTGCTGCTAGTCGAGGAAGGGGCCGAGGCAAGAAACCTTTGGAGGTCGACACGGAGGAAGTTCCTGTCGTCAAACAAGAGCCGGTGACTGTAAAGGATGAGGTGTTACCAAAGGTCAAGGTCAAGGAAGAACCGATGACCATCAGGGAAGAGATTGCTCCCAAGGTTAAAGTTAAGGAGGAACCACCGTCAGAGAGTAGTAGTATCGGGACCGACCCTCCTGTCCCTACAGAAGACCTCAACCAGATTGAGCCTTCGTATGCAAAGTGGCTGATAGAATGGTACATGCCTCAACGCAACTATGATCCCTGGCTGTGAGAATTCATCGTCTGACTTGCGGTCTTTGCTGAGGCCAAAGTCAATTTTCCTATGTGTTTTGGAATTTTGGAATATTTGTGAAATTTTGGAATATTGTGGGAATTTTGGAACATTTGTGCTATGATCGGATTATAACGACGGATATTAGGTTACTCTTCAGGATAATTGATGTCTATTTTATATTAATTTGGTTTGGTCTATATGATTCTTGGATAATTGGTGTGCATTAAATTCGTATGTGCATATTTGGTCTATGTGATTCTTGGATAATTGGTGTGCATTATATATTTAGTCTATGTGATTATTGGATAATTGTTGTGCATTATATATTGGTTTGGTTTATGCATATTTTTGCGAACAGGGAAAGTGCTGTAATTTTTTTTCAAAAAAAATCTCATTTAGCGACGGACTAGTGACCGGTTAGCGACGGATATTTCCAGTTTCCGACTACTGTTCGACGGCATATCCGTCGCTAACTGGAGATTTGAAAATATTTGCAGGTAGCGACGGATGTTCGACAGAATATCCATCGGAAACGATCTGGTGGTATATTGTTCGACGGCATGGCGACGACTTATCCGTCGCCATAGTTCTGGAAATAGCAAGCATTTCCAGAACATGGTCGACGGATAATCCGTCCATATTTCGTCGCTAGTCCGTCCTTTGTTAGCGACGATGATCGACGGAATAGCGACGACTCATCCGTCGCCATGGTTCAGGAAATACAAAGCATTTCCAGAACATGGTCGACGGATAATCCGTCACTTAGCCGTCGCTAATCCGCCCTTTGTTATCGACGGCGATCGACAGAATAGCGACGGAACGATACACTCTGATACGCTATTACGACGGTTTACCGACGGACCATTACGTCGCTATTGTCTGCACAGTTCAGTATTTAATACTTGTAATGGACGAAAGTCCGTCGGAAAGTAGTCGCTCATGCTTCGTATTGTGAAGTCGAAAAGCCGTCGCTATTTTGTCGCTTGACGACTACGTAGCGACGGACCTTTATTAGCGACAGCTGATTGCCGATGGATTATTTTGGCCAAGACCTGTCAGTGATCGGTTGCTAATACAAATTCCCGTCGGACTGGCGACGGATCTGGCCGTCACTAAATCGACAAATTTTGGTAGTGTATGTGTGTATATATATATATAATAGAGGCATATGTTATTACATATGGCCATATATTATAATGTGTGTATTATATTATTCTAGATATAATGTTAATTGTGTATATGTAGATATGTGTTTGCTATAGGTAATATAGCATATGTGCCTATAGCCTAGGGCTCGTTACCTATGAGTGTGGCTTGAATGCCATATAGGGTATAGTTGGATTGTATAGCCTAGATGTGTGTGCTTGCTAGAATAGGCTGGTTAGGCTTAGCGAGACTTGTTTGGTTTAGGCTTGACCTAGTTTGACTAGTCTAGTTGACTAGAGTTGACCGAGAGTTGACTTTTGTCTAGTTTGACCTAGACAGCATGCAGATGCATAGTAGATTACATTTATCATCCCCTGTATACATCTTGACTTGTGTTGCTCTAACTAGGAGTCAGGTACCTCATCTCGGACAGTACATTTACTTCAGACATTCAGATACCAGGCGAGTACATTCTCTGATTATTTCATAACTTGCTTAGAATTATATTCCTGCTCTAGTTTACCTTATCTGATGCTGTCACGATATTATCACGGATTGGTACTATTTGGATCCCTATATTGAGATGTTATCCCCCTCGGGAGCATCAAATACATCGTGTCGTGTGTTTCATGTACATCGTGTATTCCTCGCTCTCATGTTATTCATGTTTATCATGTGCTTCATGCTCGTTCGTGCTCGCTCGTGTACTCTCATGTGCTATCATGTTCGGTCATGTTTCTCGTGTATTCATGGATAACCTATACTTCATGTGCACCCTTCATGGGCCTTCATGTGGAATTTATGTGCACTCAGTTTCTGAGCCCTCATGTATTCTTCATGTACACCCATCTATGGGCTTCATGTGAAAATCATGTACGTAACATAACTTGTCTGGATCCTTGTGTATTGATTGGGGTATGGGGGAGTATAAATAGTCATGTGAACAATTCCAAAGTAGTATAGCCATGTATGCCTCTTTAGTATATTCATGTGCAAATCCAGCCGTTCATATGTCGACTTTGTACTCTAAATCACTAGTCACTGGTAGCTCTCTACGTATAGTAGATATTTCTATTACAGTTTTCTTTCTATTTACATCATGTACTTTCTTTCAGTTTCATGTATCGTACTCTCTGGCATGTCTATATTTTCTAACCTGTTATGATCTGCGTGAGATGTATTGTGCTCCCTCCGTCCTGACTGAACCTGTTGAAAATTTTACAGAGGATGAGGAACCCTGCACCCCTTACTTTGGAGATTGCCTAGATGACACTCACGACCTGGACCCCTGGGGAGGTTCAGGCAGCTACTGAGGATGATACCATTGCATAGTTTAGATAGTCTAGATTGTGTCCTTTTTCATGTTAGTTGTTGTCTGGATTCAGAGTTGTATTATTATGAAGACTGGTAGTTGTTAGACTTGTGTTATTTCATTTTGCTGTACCTCAGTTGAGGATTTCTCTATCTTTTCCATCGTACAATATTCCACCTTTAGATGTGATTGAGACTGTATTCTGCTATGTCACCTCCATTCGGAGTGTATATACTGTACAGGTACCTTATATATTGTTAGATAATTGACCTAGGACAGCGTTCTACCACCGACACTATGACGTAGGCTGGGCGCTGTTACGTACTCGTACCCTCATAGTGGGTGCGGGTCGTGACACCCTGTCAAGAGGAGTTCAGTCTATGAGAGTGGGATACATTTTGTTTTGTTTGTGTTAGCCATTAGAGATAGGTTGGATGTATGGGCATTTAGAAGGATATAGATAGACTATGGATATGAGAATATATAGTTGGTTAGAGTCTATAACTTCTGTGTGAGTAGGCGCTTTTGAAGGACTGATATAAAGTAGTAAGTATCAGTAGAGATGGAGGCATTCAACTGATATGAACTACCCTCCGTGGACTGATTTGTGTATCCTCATATGCCTAGGCTTGGAGTCGCATATTTGGTATTTGTATAAGTGTCTCTTTATATATGTGTATATACATGAGTATCCTATATATATACATGAGTATCCTATATATATATATATATATATATATATATATATATATATATATATATATATATATGTCTGTGTTGTGGATGTATGTAGTTGTAATGTGGGTAGATGTATGGACAAGATATCAGAGGCTTTTGGCCACATGTACTGCAGGGACAAATGGGAATTAGAAGTAAAGGGGAACAGGGGATACAGTTTGGACTAACTAGAGTTAGGAATTTGCTTCCTGTGAACATTAGAAGTTTTGAATGATGCAAATAGATAGATTAGCAAATACATATGTTCAGGTATACATATATATTGAGGGTTAGCTAATGATCTCTGAATTATACTAGGTACTCTCGATAATTTGTACAATATCTAGTCAGGGAACAAGCTAGATATTTTATTATATGAGTTTGTTTTATCAGTCTTTGGTACAGCAGTATTAGGAACGTGGTGGCTAATGGCATGTATAGGCAGATAATATATAATTAGGAGGGAGGTTGGTTCAGATTTGCTTAAGAGCAGTCAGGCAGCTTTGCTTAAGAGCAGTCGTCTTGATAGTCAACCGGAAAGTGGTGTCAAGTGTGAGTGATAGAGGGTGTGTCAAGGGGAATTAGAGTGTCAGTCAGGTAAAAGGGAGGGGGATCAGTTGAGTGGCCGGGTGGGTATAGGGGCATTGGCCCTGTGTATAGCAGGGTATGGGGATTCATGTGAGTCGAGAGCAAGGTGGTTATATAGATGTGGGTTGGGTATGGTATATCAAGACGGTTAGCTAGTGTGATACCATGTTACCTCAAACCAAGGTATCCACTTAGCATTAGCTTAGCTAGGATACTAACATATAATATTTGTATATATTATATAGTACCTTCATATATATAGTATCTACATAACATATGATATGGTATAGTGTAAATATCGTAGTATCCTATATAGGTAATATAGCCAAGATACATAGTGTATGGACCTCATAACCTAGATATAGGCACAAACAACCTAGGATTAGCTAGCTTGACCTAAAGTTGACTAGATTTGACCAATTGGACCTAAAGTTGATTAGTTTTGATTATTGACCTATAAATGCCCTATTGACCTAGAATTTGACTAATTTGACTAGTTTTCAATCTCAAACTTGATATTGATACAATATTGCCTATTTAGGTCTTCGGGATGCCGTATCGGACGTCGTTGATACTACACATCAGTCGGCAGGCGAGTACATTCTCTGATAATATTTTTTTTTATGATATCGTCTATGTTTATTGTATTTATTGTAGATATCCTTGTTCTCTTGACACATTGTTCACACGGATTGGTATCTGTCTGGATTCCATCATGAGATATTTTCCTTATATTCCTTGGTATATCTTGTGCAAACCTTGTCCTTGTTCCTTGTGCAGACACGGTTCTTATGAAGGCTCACGACCTTCGTAGAGAATCCGTGTCATAACGTGTCATGGTTGGATCTATTATACTAGTTGGAGGCAGGGAGTATTAGCGTAGATATGTGATCAATACCCTCCTTGTATAAGTCTTGAACCTTGAACATTGTTAATCATACACTGCACGTATGATTAACCAGCCATAAATTCTTGTATCAAGTTCCTAAGCTGTAGTGCCCCGTCCCGCGAAATCAATCAGAGGAATCGAAATGCCGACGGCGTTCAGACTTGGCCTTACAACGGTGACTCGCAGACATCGCTTAGGTGGGGTAGTTTCGATGAACTTGCCTCATCTCAGCCTTCACTTAATAATTCGTGTGTTTTCAACTTGCACAAGTAGGCTTAATAATAAAAGAGTAGAATCCACACAGCTAAATAGAATTATCCCGATGGATCGAATCGAGTTTAGGACATGGAAAATCCCACGTCTGATTAGAGTTGGTGCTCAGCGTGCTTTGAAAATGACACTCGGTCCTTCGTTCCGTGGCTTGGGAGAAGGAAAGTTGGAATTCGACACAAACGATGAGTTAGCTAAGGAAATAGACGTCGCCCGCATAAATGCTCTATAAAGCATGCACGTTTCTACTGCGCAAGGCTTGGCATAGCCTTGGCTCGTCCCTCGGGTTTAGTTGTAGGCTTGAGTAAGCTAGGCAAAGTTATGCCGGTTGACCTAAGCCATTCTAAGTGTCGTCCCGCTCTTTCTGCGGTTGTCAAGTTAAATAGTCCCACGATCTCAAGGGCCCTCATATAACGTATGACTTGGGTGATAGCATCACGTAGGACAGAAGTCAGTTAAAGGCACGAGCCACGGTTGGCACGATGTAAAGTTAGCCACGGTCCATGGCACTTAAGGAACACGTTTTGTTCAAGTTAAGTTGGAAGGCTACGTAGTAGTCGTTCCCTCGAGTTCAAAGAAGTTCGAGGCGGTCCCCGTTTGGGAGCCTCGCATTCCTATCCATGTTAAGGTGTTTCGAGGCGGTCCCTCGGTTGGGAGTCTCGCATTCCTCTCCATGTTAAGGTGTTTCGAGGCGGTCCCTCGGTTGGGAGTCTCGCGTTCCTCTCCACGTTAAGGTGTTTCGAGGCGGTCCCTCGGTTGGGAGTCTCGCGGTCCTAATACATGTAATGCAAAGGGTGGTTCATGCACGAGTTGCTAAGTATAGTTCCAGTCGTACCAACAAATTAGGCCATGCATTTACGTGAGTCTAGATGTCTCGTAGGTGCGTGGTCATTGGACACCTTGTCGACAAGGATTTTGCCTAGACTGGTTATACGCCGGGACACCGGGCCCAGTCATCCTAGGGGGTAGACGTTATAGCAGCGCATGCTTTTATTGCGTGGGTAGTTGGGGGCTTTCAACGGCTCGCTACCTGCACTGAAGGACCCGCCGCCTACCCGAGCTATGCCCGCGATGGCTTGTCATGCCAGTGGCCTTTCATATAGATAATTGGCGTGCTACGCGGCGAATCCGCATGCACGGTGTCGATCGTAACAAAGGAAGCGTAAGCACGGTATGCGATGTGTTGTGAAATGTATAAAGTTGCACCCAAAGTATTATAAAGCCTACGATTCGGCTATACGTAAAGACACGCTTCGACACGAGATATGGCGTCGTGCTTGAGTTCTCAACATCGGTTTCCCAAGTCGGGTTAGTCGTTGCGAGTTAAGTCGAGAAGGGCCGTAGGGCAAGTTTAGTGAAGTTACGATGAGTGCTGGGCACGACCTCGAGATGTGAGGCACGGCCGTGTTGTCACAACACGAGTATAGGCAAGACTAAGCGAGGAGGCACTGCCTTGGTGATACTAAAGCACGAATCGAGTTCACCGCACGACCGAGTCGTTACATCCCAGAGTATGCACGAAAGGCAAGCACGAGGCGATAAGTTGACGTTATTGGAACGAGAAGGTCTAGCGGCAATGTGCAAGTACGTTATTAGTGCAAGGCACGGTGACGGTCTAGAGACATAAAATAGACCAAGGCATCGGTCCTAAAATCGATCCTAATGCAAGAATAGAAAGACAATCGTAAAGGGGCTTGTATTGCATGAAGTAAAATAAACGTGTCGGTTTTGTATGGGTGGGCGAGGAGCTCACTCCACCAGTACAGTTGAGTACTGACACCCACATTTTTCATGTGCAGGTGCAGGTAGAAGCTCATGGCGCAGAGCTCGCTTGGATGCGTCGAGGCACGGAGTTCCTTGGCAATTTCGAAGCGTGCGGCCGCATGGATCGAAGACTTATACGGGACATAATGTGGGCATCGCCTTCCGAAGCTTCCGCTGGCTCAAGCATTGTAATCGAGAAATGAGAGAGAGTAGAGTGATTTGTAATGTGAGACGAGTGAATTTGAGTGATTGTAATCTCGGCCTTGCGCCCCCAATGTAACCGTAGTTTCGATATCAATAAAGAGCTTCTTTTGAATAATTTGTGTTTTGTTCTAAATTTTCGTTGCGTGTTCAATGTCTCTGCTTGGGACTTCTGTGCAACGACCCCGTTGTCGCCGCCGTAATCGGCCGTTATGGAACTCGCCTTGCACGAGCGCAATCTAGGCTCGTGCGGCATCACGCCTTAGCGAGGACGATCGTCCTACGGGAGCGGGGCTGACATAATGGTATCAGAGCACGGCTTTACGTGCTTGGACTACCGGTTGAATTCTTTAACTTTGTTGTTTCCGCGAACTCTCAATGTTGCTTTCGCAAGTCGATATCGTGGTGCGCTCTCTCTCAAACGTCCCTCGGCATGTCCATACAATAAGTCTAATATTTTCAAAAGCTCGTACAAGTGTTCAATCGAACGCATCGATAGACGATGGCCTTTGGGCCGAACGGTGCCGACTTTGAGTTGATAGAAAATGCGTGCTAAAGTTAGCAAGTCGCGTGCGTGCCTAACGAGTCCTACGTCGACATTAACAAATGTGCGTGCAAACTCGGAGTATAGTCCATACGGGATGGTTATGCACACGGCCTTTTGGCTAAGTTGTGCCGCGTGTCGCGCACCTAGGCCTTGTGGTGCAAAGAGTTACGAGCGATATTAAGTACCGCTCAATCGGGAACGAAACTATACTTAGAGTGACTATCGATAAAGTGCTATCGAGCGACGATAACGTCTATTCGATATAGATGAGCGTGCTTGAAATTCGAGGAATGGTTCGAACGGGATTTAAAGAAGTCGATTTGGATTCGAATGATAGTTTTGAGGATTTGTAGAATGACTTGACCCTGAGTGGTGTATGGACGTTATAGAAATTGTTCAGGCGAAACTAAAGGAGTTACGGATAGTACGAGCGCGTCCACAAGCGATGATATCGCAAAGCCTTAGAACGAGTAGCGCTTAGTTGGTCATGATTCGAGAATCGTAAACGAGATATCGTCCGAACGATTCGCGAATGGTAAAACGAGTTATGAAATGGTTGAATGGAAATTCTAAACGATAAAATAAATGGATGACTTGATTGAAGAAATTGATACGGATAGTATACGAAAAGTTAGCACGACAGAAAGATAGCGTGCACAAAAGGTTTGACTTTGAAGTTACGCAAACGACTCTGAGGATTGAAATCGATGTGCTCGATGGTTTGAGTTAGCAAGGAATGATGCGAATTGAGGAAATACGTAGTCGATGACTTAAGATAGACGGATAAAATACGTGAATTTGGGTTGAAGAAATTGATGTTGTGAACGATTCGAGGGATAATGATCGAACTTGAAATTGAATATCGAGGAGATTATCCAGTCGGACGATAGCATCATTCGCACGACTCGAAATTCGTTGCAAAAGAAGATCGTCAGGTTACGTATATCATCGATGGTATTGAGGCGTATCAAAGATCGATATGCGATAACTCGGGGGTACTCTGACACGGTGAATGACGATCGTACAAGTGTTATCGTTCTGATGGATGCAATACTTAGGATCTTGATTAAGACGAATGTTGGGTGAAAGAAATTGTGTTTTGATGGTTGCGTTGATAACCACAACGTCGACGGTCTTGTCTTGCGCGAGCGCAACTCTAGCCTCGCACATGCGTTGCATCGGATTTGGGGCGATTGTTCGCATGAGCGCTGACATGGTGATTTATGTCACGGAATGATCGAACTTGGGAAAATCAGGATGCGGCAACTTTGATTGTCCTGACTTGTTAGTTTGATACGAAGGCAAATTCGAGGATGTTAGGACTTGCAATTGATGATTGAATAAGCTTGAGGATTGAGTAGGTCCAATCCGCGCATCGAGAATGAAGTAGTCTAGACACAAACAAGAGTTGCGTCCCGATGAAAATGATTATCTCGCGGGAGTGCATGGTGATTCGTGCCCACCGGGGATAATCGGACTCGCGAGATCGGAGCGTGGCATACTGGTAAGTCAGACGACCTTGTGATCGATTACGTGAATTGGAATAGATGATTTCGGAAATGTGAAATATAATTACGGTTTAGAGATGAATTGTGTCATAGCGTGCTTGATTTGAGAATGAATAGGCAAATTAATGTCGAACATGTTCGAAGAGATAAACTATGTGAAACGGCTTGATGAACAAACGATATTGATATGACGTGAAATTGGTCGAAACGTGTGTTATCGTAGGATGGCTTTACCGAACGACTCGTACCCCGTGCGACGAATATTAGGATGTGTAGGGAATCGATGCTCGATGTTTAGAAATCGGAGTGATGCGAGCTTGGGTAGAAAATCCCATACCATCGATTTGGTTGACCTTAGATGGGGTCAGTGTTGATATCGTTGTTTGGAAACTATAATTCCAGTACTGACGAAAAGACATAGCCTAGCGGTTAGGCAGACATTCCGGTGTGGACGATAGGAATTGTGGAGGCACCACTCGCGAGTCTCGGCTGACATGCACGTATATCAGGGACGCCCGAATACGTGCATGATCCACTCGAGTGGTGATGGATTCTCTATCACGAGGCTTGGCTGAAATGCATGTATTTTGGGGATGCCTGGAATATATGCATGATCCAACTAAGTGATACGTTGAATCAAGTGAGATTTGAGGAACGGAAAAGTGTCGAGGATTTTGAAATCGTGAGTTTCGAAGAAATGTTGATTGTAATGCGATCATTGATTTGAAACGAGTTCGAATGTTGGTTGATCGATTGGTGTGCCTTACGACTAAGTTAGCGATAAGTACGAGCGTGCCTCGGAATCGAAGAAACACGTAGGTGGAGTGTGTACGATTAAGTCTTGGCATAGAAATGGTAGGATGGTTTGCCTTCAGGAAAGTCTCGAGGACGAGACTTGTTCTGAGTGGTGTATGTTGTAGTGCCCCGTCCCGCGAAGTCATCGGAGGAATCGAAATGCCGACGGCGTTCAGACTTGGCCTTACAACGGCGACTCGAAACATCGCTCAGTGGGGTAGTTTCGGTGAACTTGCCTCATCTCAGCCTTCACTTAATAATTCGTGTGTTTTCAACTTGCACAAGTAGGCTTAATAAAAAAAGACGAATCCACATAGCTAAAGGGAATTATCCGACGGATTGAATCGAGTTTAGAACATAAAAACGTCCCACGGTCTGATTAGAGTTGGTGCTCAGCGTGCTTTGAAAATGACACTCGGTCCTTCGTCCCGTGGCTTGGGAGAAGGAAAGTTGGTATTCGACACAAACGATGAGTTAGCCTAAGGAAATAGGCGTCGCCCGCGTAAATGCTCTATAAAGCATACACATTTCTACTGCGCAAAGCTTGGCATAGCCTTGGCTCGTCCCTCGGGTTAAGTTGTAGGCTTGAGTAAGCTAGACAAAGTTATGCCGGTCGACCAAGCCATTCTAAGTGTCGTCCCGCTCTTTTGCGGTTGTCAAGTTAAATAGTCCCACGATCTCAAGGGCCGTCATATAACGTATGACTTGGGTGATAGCGTCGCGTAGGACATAAGTCAGTTAAAGGCACGAGCTACGGTTGGCACGATGTAAAGTTAGCCACGGTCCATGGCACTTAAGGAACACATTTTGTTCAAGTTAAGTTGGAAGGCTACGTAGTAGTCGTTCCCTCGAGTTCAAAGAAGTTCGAGGCGGACCCTTGTTTGGGAGCCTCGTATTCCTATCCACGTTAAGGTGTTTCGAGGCGGTCCCTCGGTTGGGAATCTCGCGTTCCTCTCCACGTTAAGGTGTTTCGAGGCGGTCCCTCGGTTGGGAGTCTCGCGTTCCTCTCCACGTTAAGGTGTTTCGAGGCGGTCCCTCGGTTGGGAGTCTCGCGTCCCAATGCACGTAATACAAAGGGTGGTTCATGCACGAGTTGCTAAGTATAGTTTCAGTCGTACCAACAAATTAGGCCATGCATTTACGTGAGTCTAGATGTCTCGTAGGTGCGTGGTCATTGGACACCTTGTCGACAAGGATTTCTGCCTAGACTGGTTATACGCCGGGGCACCGGGCCCAGTAACCTAGGGGGTAGACGTTATAGCAGCACATGCTTTTATTGTGTGGGTAGTCGGGGGCTTTCAACGGGCTCGCTACCTGCACTGAAGGACCCGCCCCTACCCGAGCTATGTCGCGATGGCTTGTCATGCCAGTGCCTTTCATATAGATAATTGGCGTGCTACGCGGCGAATCCGCATGCACGGTGTCGATCATAACAAAGGAAGCGTAAGCACGGTATGCGATGTGTTGTGAAATGTGTAAAGTTGCACCCAAAGTGTTATAAAGCCTATGATTCGGCTATACGTAAAGACACGTGCTTCGGTACGAAATATGGCGTCGTGCTTGAGTTCTCAACACCGGTTCCCCAAGTCGGGTTAGTCGTTGCGAGTTAAGTCGAAAGGGCCGTAGGGCAAGTTTAGTGAAGTTACGATGAGTTGCTGGGCACGACCTCGAGATGTGAGGCACGGTCGTGTTGTCACAACATGAGTATAGGCAAGACTAAGCGAGGAGTCACTGCCTCGGTGATACTAAAGCACGAATCGAGTTCACCGCACGACCGAGTCGTTACATCCCAGAGTATGGCATGAAAGGCAAGCACGAGGCGATAAGTTGACGTTATTGGAACGAGAAGGTCTAGCGGCAATGTGCGAGTACGTTATTAGTGCAAGGCACGATGACGGTTAGGGACATAAAATAGACCAAGGCGTCGGTCCTAAAATCGATCCTAAGGCAAGAATAGAAAGACAATCGTAAAGGGGCTTGTATTGCACAAAGTAAAATAAACGTGTCGGTTTTGTATGGGTGGGCGAGGAGCTCACTCCACCACTACAGTTGAGTACTGACACCCATACAGTTTCCATGTGCAGTGCAGGTAGAAGCTCGTGGCGCGGAGCTCGCTTGGATGCGTCGAGGCACGGAGTTCCTTGGCAATTTCGAAGCGTGCGGCCGCATGGATCGAAGACTTATACGGGACATAATGTATGGGCATCGCCTTCCGAACTTCCGCTGGCTCAAGTATTGTAATCGAGAATGAGAGAGAGCAGAGTGATTTGTAATGTGAGACGAGGGAATTTGAGTGATTAATCTCGGCCTTGCCCCCAATGTAACCGTAGTTTCGACATCAATAAAGAGCTTCTTTTGAATAATTTGTGTTTTGTTCTAAATTTTGCTGCTGTTCAATGTCTCTGCTTGGGACTTCAGTGCGACGACCCGTCGCCGCCGCTGTAATCGGCCGTTATGGAACTCTCCTTGCACAAGCGCAATCTAGGCTCGTGCGGCATCACGCCTTAGCGAGGACGATCGCTCCTACGGGAGCGGGCGTAACATAAGCCGATCACATGTTGACACTGGTGCTAACTCACATAGATAGTAGTTTCTTGATTATGTACATGATATACACTGTTCTTTGCTCTTACATTCTTTTACAGTCTTGATATGCCTTACCATGTTCATGTATGTATCACTTTACTCTATTTTTCTCTCTATTTACTGCTACATATTCTTTATGGTCTAACTAGGACTATTATTTGAGATTGTGCTCGTTCCATCCTGAATGGATATATTGACAAAATTTTACAGATAACGGCAAGGACGAGTGTCCTACCTACTATGGTCCTCATGACGTAGTGGACGTAGACCGGAAGACCCTAGTCCAGCAGGTAGTTCCAGCCGATGAGGCACTAGTGGTAGCTCAGCTAGATTAGAGTTGTACTGTAGTTTGTCTCCAGATAATACTTTGGCATGTTATTATTTTAGAATTTGTGTTTGAGATTGTTGACTCTGAGACTCTGGACTTGTATTATTTGTCTTGGATTTTCTGGATATTTCATATATTGTTGACTTTATCTTTCGATATCTTTTGTCCTTCTTAGAATATTGTAATTGACTATATTATATTGTCATAGCTTGTCCTCCTTTAGGAGTTGACCATCTCGACAGGTTTTGATATTATAATTGTTGTTAGGTAGTAGACCTAGACAGCGTTCTACGTTGTTTATGCGTGTAGGCTGGGATGCTGTCACGCACTCGTGCCCCTACTCCGGGTGCTGTTCTTACACATTTTTAGTGGTGGCTATGCAGGTCAGAAGTCACAATTAGTGCGATGTCGTAGTGGTGCTCGACTTAGAGTGCTGCTACGAGCCTGCTATAGGTTTAGAAGATATAGGCTATAGGCTAAGGATACTCAATCACAATTAGGATTACTTTAGAGATTCCAGGGACAACCCTGAGAATTTCACTATAAACCTTATCTCGGAGTCTGTTTTCACTTGTCTCCGTCCATTCTTTCGTTCGTTGTTGAATTTCATTTGTGGAGTTTGTTGTTGACTTTGACTGGTATCAGATGAGTTTTACGGACTAGGTTAAGGTATATTCTGATGACATATTTGATGAGGATAGTATGAATGTAGATGTCTACTTTGGTTATGGAGTCTAGAGTTTATCGCAGCCATACTAAGCTGGCGTGGCAAAGACATAGAGCTCGCTTTGGATGTGCTTACATTAGTTATGAAATTTAGAGTTCTCGCAGCCATACTGGTTGGCGTGGTGAGAATTCTAGATAACATAATTACAGAAGTATATACCTCAGTCATGGACTTTATCGTTTATCGTAGCTATGTTTACTTGTGTGGCGAAGGTTCTGGGTAACATGACTACGGATAGACATGAATGATTATCAGATTGTATCTTAAATTGATTTTAACCTATCATATCTGTCGTTCTATTTCGGTGATAATAGAATTTATTTCCATCACATATTTAGCTTAGGTATAGATGCCCTTAGTCCCTCTAGCCCAGTTCCTTATAGGGTTTCATTCTATTAGTCCTGAAGTTCCTTGGATGGTGTAGTACTTGGTAGCTTGCAGATAGGTTTGTGTCTTGAGTATTAGTGTTGGTTGTTAGAAGTATAGCTTGTGGGTTTGTGAGTGGTTCATGATTGAGCATGTGAGATATAGGCCAGATCCTTGAAGTACCTTAGTAAGACTGTATCCCTTGAGTGTCAAGCATAGGAGCTAGTGCCATGTGATAGATAGTGTTAGAAATTTAGGAAGATATCCTACAAATAGTAACTTAGAAGTCTTAATATAGCGTACTTAGTGGTACATACCAGTGTGTTAAGGATGAGTCAAAGATAACCCTAGGTCTTAAGTATTTTAGTTAGATTGATGTGGGAGAATAACTGGAGTGAGTATCAGGGGTAGTAAGGAGTCTAGCTAGGCCACCTATGCACCGCATCACACCCCGTACCAGCAGCGGGATATACCCTGTCACGGCAGGGTTTTTGCAATGGCGACCGAGGAGGCCAACACTGTAGGTGATGGGCTAGGAGGTTAGGTCTTGTTCTTTCCTTCTTCCTATTTCATTCCATCCATTGATTGCTTGATTGATTTCTTAGTACCTTTAGCTTGAATATGTGATGTTCATGCTAAATTAATAGAAAAATCCAATGAGACTCTAATAACATGACACTGTATAGGCTAAAACCATGCATGTTTGTTTCCATTCCGTAGAATTGCATGTTGTATAACTTTGGATAGAATTTTGTAGACTTTGATTATTGGGGGCTTGATCTAGAGAAAAGTACAACTACTAAAATTTCTAGGACGAATTTTTCTAGGGGTAGGATTGTAACTACCAGTTTTAAAAAATAAGGGTAAATTTGTCATTTTATAAATTGTTATATATTGCAAATATTAATTAGGAATATTGTGTGAAATTTGCATTATTTGAGTTTTCTTAGTCGGGTTAGGGGCTAGTCTAGATTTTGACTTGAGTTAGTGACCCGGTTAGCTTAGACACTAGTTGGAACCCAAGGATTAGCTAGGCATGGCCCACAAACCAACCCATTAGGCTAGTGCATTTAGACTAACTCATCATGACCATTTAGTTCATGTAGAGATTAGGTTTTGTCCAAAATAACCCCAAATCTTTGCATCTCAATTATTAAGACAAATGACAACTTAAAGGGCTATTTAGACATTGTAACCATTTCCTAACCTAGACATCACTTGGCCGGCCATATAGGGCTCTCCCTCCATTCCACTTTATTTTATTACAAGCCACCATCTTCCAAATAGAGAGCTCTTGCCATTTAGAGCCTTCTCCCATTGATTTCCACTCTCAATCCCACTCATTCCTCCATCATTTCTCCTATTCTCTCAAGAAGGAGGTGCCTACAAGGATTGTGGAGCTAAGAGCAAGGAGGAGAGTCTATTTGCTAGGGAGCTTCATGTCGGGTTCGTGTCCATTGGATTGGTCAATGGAAAACCACTCCCAATAGGTATATCACTCTCTAACCTTGTCATTTTGATTCAAATTTTGATATGGAGCCCATAGGAACTTACCCATGTAGGGATGACCCTTAGGAATAGTTTAGAGGCTCTATTGAGTCCTCGTTTGGGAGTTTGATAAGGGTTTGTGCCACCCTTGGAAGAAATCCGAGGGTGACACACCAAGTGTTTGTAGGAATGTCCCATAGGCTAGTTTGGGCCTTGATTTCAGTTTGATGTATTTGGATAGGTTTACTTTGTTAGGCTCTCTAGTATGGTTATATTTTTTTTTATTTTTTTTTTATTATACATATATATATATATATATATATATATATATATATATATATATACATATATATATTTCATAGATATATATATTACATATTATATATATATATATATATAATTAGGCTCTCTAGTATGGTTATATATATATATATATATATATATATTAATATATATATATATATATATATATATATAAATATATATATATATATTTGTGAGCCATATGTGGTATATATATGTGGGTATGTAATGGGTATGAGTTTGGGATGTGTTGTATGTGTGTGGCCTGGTTCACTGTTTTGGGTTGGGGTACCCTATCAAGAGGAGTTCAGTCTATGAGAGTGTGATCATTTTGTTTTGTGTTGTTAGACATTAGAGATAGGTTGATGTATGGGCCATTTAGAAGGCTATAGATAGACTATGGATATGAGAATAGATGTTGGTTAGAGACTATAACTTCTTTGTGAGTAGCGCTTTTGAAGGACTGATATAGAGTATAAGTATCAGTAGAGATGGAGGCATTCAACTAATATGACTACCCTCCTGGACTGATTGTGTATCCTCATATGCCTAGGCTTGGAGTCGCATATTTGGTATTTGTATAAGTGTCTCTTTATATATATGTGTATATACATGAGTATCCTATATAATATAAATATATTTTTTTTTAATATATATATATATATAATATATATATATATATATATATATATATATTTTTTTTTTTTGAGTATCCTATTATATATATTTATATATATATATATTATATATATATATATATACTATTATATTATATATATATATATATATATATATATATATATATTTTTATATATATATATATATCTTTTTTTTTTTTTTTAATATATATTTTTTTTATAATATATTTTTTATATATAATATATATATATATATATATATATATATATATCTAATATAATATTATATATATAATATATATTATATATATATATTATATTCGACAATATATATATATATATAGATATATAAATTATATATATTATATATCTATATATAGATATATATATATATTAGATATATATATATATATAATCTATATATGTCTTAAATATAATATATATATATCTATATTTATATATTATATATATATATATATATATATATATATTATATATAATATATATATATATATATATATATATATATATTATATATATATATATATATATATATATGTCGTGTTATGGATGTATGTAGTTGTAATGTGGGTAGATGTATGGACAAGATATCAGAGGCTTTTGGCCACATGTACTGCAGGGACAAATGGGAATTAGAAGTAAGGGGGAACATGGGATCCAGTTTGGACTGAACTAGGTTAGGAATTTGCTTCCTGTGAACATTAGAAGTTTTGAATGATGCAAATAGATACATTAGCAAATACATATGTTCAGGTATACGTATATGAGGGTTACTAATGATCTCTGAATTATACTAGGTACTCTCGATAATTTGTATAATATCTAGTCAGGGAACAAGCTAGATATCTTATTATATGAGTTTGTTTTGTCAGTCTTTTGGTACAACAGTATTAGGAAAGTGGTGGCTAATGGCATGTATAGGCAGGTAATATAGGTAATTAGGAGGGAGGTTGGTTCAGATTGTGCTGAGAGGACGGTCAGTAGGCTGCTTTGCTTAAGAGCAGTCATCTTGATAGTTACGGAAAGTGGTATCAAGTGTGAGTGATTGAGGGTGTGTCAAGGGGTGGGAGGGGGTCAGTTGAGAGGCCAGGTGGGGATAGGGGCATTGGCCCTGTATATAGCAGGATATGGGGATTCATGTGATTCGAGAGCAATGTAGTTATATAGATGTGGGTTGGGTATGGTATATTAAGAAGAGGGGTTAGCTAGTGTGATGCCATGTTGACTCAAGCCAAGGTATCCACTTAGCATTAGCTTAGCTAGGATACTAACATATAATATATGTATATATAGTATTCTACATAACCTATGATATGGTAGGGTGTAGATACCCTAGTATCCTATGAAGTACGTGTAGGCAACTCTATAGGGGGGTGAATAGAGTACTGTGAAAATAATGATCAATTAAAAAATCAACTCTATTCAATGCCAACTAGTAAATAATTAATGAGAGTATATGCGAAATAAAGTAGAGATCAAAAAGTATACGCAGACACAACAATTTTTAACCTGGTTTCCCTTGTGGAGGACTAGTCCAGGCCTGAGAACTCTAGCTCAGGATTGAAATCCACTATTTGTGAAATGCTTTACAACCACGTGCCTTTACACAGAAGAGCACGCCAACTTCTTGAAAAGATCGCTGACGCAAAACTTGGAATTTTTAAGTGACTTCTTGAAGACTCTTGCAAAACTTCTAATTGACTCGCACCGAGCACCTTGTGGGCTTGGGAAGTTTTGTGGCTAGTTGATGAGAAAGTATGGCTCTTTAGGATGTATAGGCTATAAGAGAGAAGAGATGAGAATTGAATTAATTGAAATGGGTGAAAAGGGTGCATATATACTAGTCCTGGGAGGCAGAGTTCGGCCAGAACTCTGTCCCAAAATTCAAAATTTTGGCCGTTGTACAACTTGCAATGAGCAATACGTAAAAATTAGCTTCTAGAATTTAGGAGACAGAGTTCGGCCCGAACTCTGTGTGGGGCAGAGTTCGGCCCGAACTCTGCCTCCTAGGAGATAATGCTCAATAGGCTAAATGGGCTTTGGCAGTTTGGCTTTTTTTGTTTTTTCTTATGGGGCTTCTAGTCTATGGCTGAGGTACTCAGTGCGACTCAATGTACAAAGCCTAGACTCAAATAAAATATAAAAATACAGACTTCCGAAGACAAGTTCCAGTAGTATTCGTCGAGCAATCGTCGATGATGATTGTCTGACTTGATATGTGTTAGTCGTCTAATTTGTAGTCTTGATGACGATATATATGTTGTGTTGGATCATGCCAAATATCGATTTGTTAATTATCGATATTAGGTTGACTGCAATCCAGTTTGGGTTAACAATCTCTTCCATTTTGATGATTGATAAAATTATGATATTTGCGTGTCGCAACATTCATACCTGGACACATATATTGCTCCCCCGTAGATGGACAATTTGGCTCCCCCGCAAATAGAGAAGTCCTGATACAAGTACTAGTCCAAATAATATAGCACAAGTGCAGCACAATATAGCACAAGTATTTATCCAAAAATGGTTAAGCAAATATCACATATTTCTCCCCCTTTGAAATTTTGCAAAATAAAATAGAAGCTCCCCCATAAAAACATAACCATGAGGTAAATATGCAATCACATAACCAAGCTCAAGTCCAACGTGAGAGAAAACTAGCAAATAATCCAAATAAAAGCCATAAAGTCATATAGTACAAAAAAAGAGTTTTCAACTACATAACCACTGAATGAAAATGACAAAGTGCATAAACAAAAGAAATCCTAAGCATCAGCAGCATCATAAAATGGACCACGGCCGTCACGGAGCACGGGAAAGACCAGCAGAGTCGGATGGGTCGCTGGCAGAGCGACGAGGATCAACAAATGCCGCATTTGGATCTAAATACCTCATGATCCAGGTGTCGTCGATACGATAACCTTCGCGAGAAGGGTCCCGTACCATGGGGTAAGATACTGTAGGATGAGTAGCCAGGGAGTACTGGATATCATACAGGGTGTTGCTGATAGCCGTCATCTGTAAGGTGGTGCGATAGTCCATCTGAGTCCAGCGATCGTCCTTCAAGCGAAAATGATCACGCAGCATAGTCTGAATGGACTCAAGAGTAGTAGGTGGCTCGGGCGCAGGTTGGCCAAGAGCGGAGGATCAGCCTGAGCATCAGACTCGGAACGCGCTGACTCAGCAGGAGACTCAATAGCTGCTAGAAGCTGCCGTGCCTTAGACAGATAGGCAGGGGCAAGAAGGAACTAGCACTCATCAAGAGGAACATGGAACGCACAAAAAATTATCGACAAATATAGAGCGTAGACCAATGATCGAGGTCTCTTCCGTGCACTAATCATCCAGTCCATCATAGTGTGCAGAAAGTTAAAAGGGACATGAAAGTACAGATGATAAAGTGCAAAGATCTCAATATAAGATACTTCATCGGTCGATCCTGCTTTGGGCAAGGTCGTGGAGAAAATGATACGACGAAGTTCATAGAAATACGAGTTAAGATATTTAGCCCTTAGCTTGCGTGGACGAGTGTTAGGAGTACACAAATCATCCTTGAAACTCTCAAGGGACGATCCATCGGGAAATTAAAACTTGTGTGCATCGACAAGTTTCTCCCAAGAATTGGGTTCCAGGATCTCAAGATATTTCGCAAGCTCAAAATCATCAAAAAGTAATGTCGATATTGGCGACACGAGAATAGATTCGTGTGTCATCAAAGGTTAGATTATAGTAAAACATTTGGACAGCATTCAAATATATAAGAGATGATGTAGAAACTAACTCTAGACAAAGATCATGGAATGATGAGTCATAAGCCGAAAATATTGTAAAATTGATAGGATGACCCGCATACACACTCCTTGAACGAAAGTCATTGAACCATTCATTGGAAGCCTCCAATGAGACAAAAATTTGTTCATTGAATGTATTGGGGTCATGAGGTTGTGGTGGATTAAAGAGTGGATGTATTGGAGGAGCAAGAGGAGGAGGAGGATTGGAGGATGAAGCAATTGGTATCAAAGCCAATTGAAGCACCTTCACTCCTTCTTCTTTTGTCTCTTCCAAAGAGTCTTGGAGCCATAGAAAATTTGAAATAATTGAAAAAAGGAAATAGAGAGGAATATGAAATTATGCCTCACAAAGATGAGAAAAGATGGAAGAGATCTCCCCAAAATCTTGAAATCTTGAGTTTAGAAAGAAAGAGAGCCCTAAAAGTGGAGTTTCTAGGGTTAGGGTTTGAGAAATTTGTGTTTGGAGGAAGGTTGAAGAAGAACAAAGTGGAGAGAGAGGGTTGTTTCTCGGGTTTAAAGAGTTTAAGAGCAGCCAAGCGGGTTCAATCTGGATCGTTGGATCAAATCAATGGGTGGCTAAGCATCAGGGAAGGTTCTGTGACCAAGGACACAGAGTTCGGCCCGAACTCTGTGTGGGACAGAGTTCGGCCCGAACTCTGTGTGGGGCAGAGTTCGGCCCGAACTCTGCCTCCATGGGCACAGAACATAGGAGAGTTGAAAAAATGGCTAAGTGTTGGTTCAAAAAGAATAGAATTTGAAAGTTTGAAAAAAGGCAAATTTTTGATGAAAAAGAATAGAATTTAGAAAATTTGAATTAACTAAGTTATAAATGAAATTAAACCATATAATAAATAAGGATGTATGACAATGACCATTACGATAAACTGCCATGGGGTAGCTGTAGGGGCCGGATCCCAGCTAGCGGTAGTCCGAAGACTAGTACACCATGTCGCTTAGGCTTTTACGCCTTGTTGTTAGAAGGAGTACCCTTTCGGCTTGTACCCATAGCAAAGTCACCATAAGGATATATGTCATAATCGTTATGTACGCAGGCCAATTTATTTAATGACCGTTTCATCCAAAATTCCTAATTCACGATAAAGAAAGTTGAAGCGCTCTTCGGGCAGTAGTTTTGTAAAGAAGTCTGCTAGCTGATGTTCAGTGTCTATGAATTCTAAATTAATCGTGCCTTGTTGTTAATGATCACGCAAAAAGTGATGTCTAATCTCTATGTGTTTAGTACGTGAGTGACAAACAGGGTTCTTGGTCAGATTAATGGCACTAGTGTTATCGCAAAAAATAGGTATATACTTGAAACATAAGTTGTAGTCTTCAAGGATTTGCCGCATCCACAGAATCTGTGCACAACAACGACCAGCTGCGATGTATTCAGCTTCGGTTGTGGATAGTGCGACAGAGTTCTGTTTCTTGCTAAACCATGAGACTAGCGCCTTTTCTAGCAAATGACACGTGCCGCTGGTACTCTTACGGTCGACTTTGCATCCCACAAAATCAGCATCGAAATATCCGATTAAATCAAAGGAAGTGGTTTTGGGATACCACAAGCCTACCGTAATTGTTTCTTTAAGGTATCTAAAGATGCGCTTAACTGTGGTCATGTGTGATTTCTTAGGATTGGCTTGGTATCTAGCACATAAGCAAACACTGAATATAATGTCGGGGCGACTAGCAGTTAAATATAATAAACTACCAATTATACATTGATACGTACATTGATCGACCGGTTTGCCGCTTTCATCAGGTTCCAACTTTGTGGTAGTGGCCATAGGGGTGCTGATTTGTTTGATGCTGTCAAGCTCAAACTTCTTCAACATGTCCTTGACATATTTCGATTGACTGATGAAGACGTATTGCAAGAGTTGTTTGATTTACAATCCAAAGAAGTAGTTAAGCTCCCCCATCATGCTCATCTCGAACTCATTCTGCATATACTTGGCAAATTCCTTGCATAGACCCTCATTAGTAGATCCAAAAATAATGTCATCAACATATATTTGAACTAAAAGAATTGTGTCATCAAGAGATTTTATAAACAGTATAGTGTCCGCTTTCCCTTTTGAAAAACCTTTATCTAGTAAGAAAGTACTTAGACGATCATACCAAGCTCGAGGAGCTTGTTTGAAGCCATAGAGATCTTTCCTAAGTTTAAAAACATGGTTGGGAAATTTGTGATTTTCGAAACCAGGTGGTTGTTTGACAAAAACTTTTTCCTTGATAAAACCGTTTAGAAAAGCACTTTTCACATCCATTTGGAAAAGTTTAAAGTTTTGAAAATTTACAAATGCGCAAAGCATTCGAATGGATTCTAGTCGGGCAATAGGAGCATACGTCTCATCATAATCGATGCCCTCCTCTTGATTATATCATTGGGCTACGAGACGAGCTTTGTTACGAGTGACTGAACCGTCCTCGTTTACTTTGTTATAAAAAACCTATTTAGTGCTAATTATTGAGTGGCCAGTAGGTTTAGGAACAAGTTCCCAAACTTGGCTTCTCTCAAATTGGTTGAGTTCTTCTTGCATTGCGGAAATCCAAAATTCATCATTAAAAGCTTCTAAAACATTTTTCGGTTCTATTGAGAAATGAATGCAGTGCTAGCTATAGTGTCTCTTACAGAGGATCGAGTAGTTACCCCTTTTGATATTTTACCTATTACCAAGTCCTTTGGATGAGAGGGAGTGAATTGGAACTTCTTTGGTAATTCCTTTGGAGAGCTGGTTTCAGACGTTGCATTTATTGTTATCGAAGTAGATGGTTCATCATCGTCATTGAAAATAACAGTTGTACTATTGTCCTCATCAAAAGTTATATTAGTAGACTCTTCAACAATCATGGAGCACTTATTGAACACTCTATATCTCTTACTCTTGGCCGCATAGCCAAGAAGAATACCTTCGTCAACTTTGGCATCAAATTTGCCTAAGTTGTCTTTGGTATTCAGGATAAAACAGCAACAACCGAACACTCTAAAATAAGAAACATTAGGAGTCCTACCAAACCAAAGCTCATAGGGTGTCTTCTTCGAAATGGGTCGAATCAATACCCTATTTAAAACATGGCACGATGTGCTAACAGCTTCTGTCCAAAAATATTTTGGAAAAGAGAATTAATTTAGTATAACTCTAGCCATATCGCCAAGAGTTCTATTCTTCTGCTCCACAACACCATTTTTTTTGAGGAGTTCTAGGAAACGAAAATTCATGACTAAAGCCATTTGAATCACAAAAAAAATTCAAAATCAGAATTTTTGAATTCGCCACTATGATCAATTCGGATACGAGTAATCATGTAGCCTTTTTTGGTTTGGACCTTTTTAGCAAATACTTTGAAAACAGAAATTATATCACTTTTGTTTGTAAGAAAGAAACCCCATGTAAATCTTGAAAAATTATCTACAATAACAAAAGCGTAGAGTTTTCCGCCAAGACTGGCTACTCTATTAGGACCAAATAAGTTCATATGAAGTAATTACAAAGGTCGGGTAGTACTTACAGTATTTATGGATTTAAATGAAGATTTGGTAGCCTTATTTTTTTTCACATTCGGCACATACCGTGTCTTTCTTGAATGTGATATCCGGCAGTCCTCTGACTAGCTTCTTGGTAGATAGTCTGGATATAGTATCCATGTTGGCATGACCAAGACGCTGATGCTATAGGAGTTTTTCGTCTTTGTGAGCGTAAAGGCATCTTTATGCACTGTTAGTATCACTAGATAGATAGAAAATATAAATGTTATCTTCCCTTATCCACTCAAAAGCGATATCTTTAGTTGATCGATCATAGATAAAGCATTTAGTTTTCTCAAAGTTAATATCATAACTGTGATCTGCAAGATGACTAATGCTGAGCAAGTTATGCTTTAACTCGGTCACTAAACAGACATCGTTAATGATAGGAGAGGGAGGATAACTAATTGTACCGTTACCTATGATGTATCCTTTAAGGTTATTGCCGAAGGAAACGTATCCTTCCTTTTTTATCGATAGTGTTGCGAATAGATTTGCATTTCCAGTCATATGTCGCGGGCATCCACTATCGAGAATCCACTTGCTTCTAGTTGAGAAGGGAAGGTCCAGGTCCACCTACACCACGAGTAGATGTGACCTTTGGTACCCAGATTCTTTTGGGTCCTGAGAGGTTAGACTTTGGTACCCATGCATATATATTTCTATCAACTAATCTCCTAATCCTACATTGTGGAGAAATATGTCCATATAGGTTACAATATATACATCTAGCATGCATATTTATACTAGGAGCATGTTGATAGTGGTGTCTATAAGTAGGGTGATGATAGCTACGTACAGCAGTAGAGTGAGTGTGGTGACTGTGTGCAGCAGCAGGGTAACTATAATGATTATAGTGACTGTGTACAGCAGCAGGGTAGCTATAATGATTATAGTGACTGTGTGCATCAGTATGATGATGATAATGATTACGTGTTGCATGTGAGTAGGTATACATGAAAGCATGATTTTATTTAGCACATGGATGAGTGTTCTTATGGTGATGTGCCTTTTTATGTTGAGTAAGTACGTGTTTGTGACAATGAGACTGAACTTGCAGTTGAATAACCTGCTTTCCCAGTTTAATCTCTAATTTCTTAGAGATAGCATTCATCTCATCACATTTAGCAGTAAGACCGTGTATCTTACCTATAGCAATTTTGAACTTGTTTTTCTCTTCAGCAAGTTTTTGTTTAATGCCGTGATCTCAAGTGTTTGTTTCTCAATGATTGATTCGACATCGTGTAAGCTTAATTTAATCTTGGATACCTCTTTAGTGTTTTCCATGGGTGTAGTGTTTCTAACATCTTCTAGTAAACATGAAAGTCTATGGATCTCGGTTTCGTAGTCCTTGATCTTATCCTTTGCTTGTTTATATTTAATGATTACCTTTTTGTGATCTTCAAGTAGATCACCAAAAGCATCACTAAGTTTATCAAAAGAGAAATCATCAAAAGAGTCTTTTACCTTTTTTAAAGTCGCCATTAGACAGACGTTAGCCATGTTTTATGGAGAGTCTTCTTCCTTGTCTGAATCACTAGCCTCGCTTTCATGCCAGATGCTAGTGTTGGCATACTTCCTTGTAGTTGGCTTCTTGAATGGCTTCTTATATCTGCTTCCCTTCTTTGCTAAGGGAAAATCTTTCTTGACATGTTCTGTCTTTTTGCATCCGAAGCAGGTGGGTTCTTCCTCATCATCTCTTTGTTCTCTCTTCTTTTTGTTGAAGCGTAGAAACTTTTTGAAGTTTTAAACTAAGGAAGCTTGATCGTCACCTTCAGAGTCGTCGCCATCAGTGTTTTCTGGGCTGGTTCTTTGGGGATGAGCTCTCAATGCAATCTCCTTCTCTTTTAGAGCTATTTCTTCGAAGTCTTTTAGATCGAGCTCATGCGTCATCAAATTGCCCATCAATGTTTCTAGAGACATTGCCGTGAGATCATTGCCTTCGATGATCGTCGTGACTTTGGAGTTCCAAACCTTCGGCAATTCTCGTAGTACTTTGTGTATCTTCTCATGGTTGGAATAATCTTTTCCAAGAGAGGATAGCGGGTTGACGACGTCGAGGAATCTGGTGAACATTTGAGTGATCGTCTCATTAGGCTTCATCTTTAAAGCCTCGTACTCCTGTGTCAGACGGCTGACTTTTGATTCTTTGACTTGCGTGGTCCCTTCATGAGTCACCTCTAAAAGCTTCCATACTTCATGCGTGGTGGTACATGTGGAGACTCTGTTGAATTCAGTCATGTCTATGGCACAGAAAAGAGTATTAATAGCCCTAGCATCTAGACTTGCCTGTTTTTTCTCCTGATCAATATACTTGTCATGGGGTTTCTCAACGAGACTTCCTTCGATAGTTATTCTGGAAGGTTTCTTATAGCCATCAGTGACTACAGTCCACAAGTCAAAGTCTAGAGACTTAAGATAAAAACTCATTCTAGTCTTCCAATAAATGTAGTTGGTCCCATCAAATATGGGTGGCCTATTTGTGGATTGACCCTCACCATAGTTGGTAGAGATGAGTTGTGTAGTTGCCATGGATCAACTCTAGGATGTAAGTCCTGTATCAAGAGAACAGAGCTCAGATACCAATTGAAGTACGTGTAAGCAACTCTAAGGGGAGGTGAATAGAGTACTTGTGAAAATAATGATCAATTAAAAAATCAACTCTATTCAATCCCAACTAGTAAATAATTAATCAGAGTATAATACGGAAGTAAAGTAGAGATCAGAAAGCATACGCAGACACATCAATTTTTAACCTGGTTTTCCTCGTGGAGGCCTAGTCCAGGCCTGAGAACTCTAGCTCAGGATTAAAATCCACTATTTATGAAATAGATTTACAACCACGTGCCTTTACACAGAAGAGCACGCCAACTTCTTTAAAAGATCGCTGAGGCGAAACTTAGAATTTTCCAAGTGACTTCTTGAAGACTCTTGCACAAAACTTCTAATTGACTCGTACCGAGCACCTTGTAGGCTTGGGAAGTTTTGTGGCTAGTAGATGAGAAGAGTATGGCTCTTTAGGATGTATAGGCTATAAGAGAGAAGAGATGAGAAGATTGAATTAATTGAAATGGGTGAAAAGGGTGCCTATATATACTAGTCTTGGGAGGCAGAGTTCGGCCAGAACTCTGTCCCAAAATTCAAAAATTTGGCCGTTGGACAACTTGCAATAAGCAATCCCTAGAAATTAGCTCATGTAATTTAGGAGACAGAGTTCGGCCCGAACTCTGTGTGGGGGCAGAGTTCGGCCCGAACTCTACCTCCTAGGAGACAGAATGCTCAATAGGCTAAATGGGCTTTGGCAGTTTGGCTTTTTGTTTGTTTTTTATGGGGCTTCTAGTCTATGGCTGAGGTACTCAGTGCGACTCAATGTACGCCTAGACTCAAATAAAATATAAAAATACAGACTTCTGAAGACAAGTTCCAGCAGTATTTGCCGAACAATCGTCGATGATGATTGTCTGACTTGATATGTGTTAGTTGTCTGATTTGTAGTCTTGATGATGATATATGTGTTGAGTTGGATCATGCCAAATATCAATTTGTTAATTATCAAGATTAGGTTGACTGCGATCTAGTTTGGGTCAACATCCTATATAGCTAGTATAGCCAAGATACATAGTGTATGGACCTTATAACCTAGATATAGGCTCATACAACCTAGGATTAGCTAGTTTGACCTAAAGTTGACTAGATTTGACCAATTGGACTTAAAGTTGACTAGGTTTGACTATTGACCTAAAAATGCCCTATTGACCTAGAATTTGACAAATTTGACTAGTTTTCAATCTCAAACTTGATATTGATACAATATTTCCTATTTAGATCTTCAGGATGTCGTATCGGACGTCGTTGATACTACACATCAGTTGACAGGCGAGTACAATCTCTGATAATATTTCTGTTTTATGATATCGTCTATGTTTCTTATATTTAGTGTAGATATCCTTGTTCTCTTGACACATTATTTACATGGATTGGTATCTGTCATGAGATGTTATTTCTTGGTATATCTTGTGCAAACCTTGTCCTTATTCCTTATGTATTGTATAGACACGATTCCTATGAAGGCTTGCGACCTTCTCAGAGAATTCGTATCATAACGTGTCATGGTTGGATCCACTATACTAGTCGGGGACGAAGAGTATTAGCGTAGATATGTGATCAATACCCTCCTTGTATCAAGTCTTGAACCTTGAACAGTGTTAATCATATACTGCACGTATGATTAACCAGGCCATAAATTCTTGTATCAAGTTCCTAAGTCGATCACATGTTGAAACTAGTGCTAACTCACATAGATAGTAGTTTCTTGATTCCTGTACATGATATACACTGTTCTCTTACTCTTACACTCATTTACAGTCTTGATATGCCTTACCATGTTCATGTACGTATCACTTTGTGTATTTTCTCTATTTATTGCCACATATTCTTTATCATCTAACTAGAATTATTATTGGAGATTGTGCTCGTTCCATCCTGACTGGATATGTTGACAAAATTTTACAAATAACGACGAAAACGAGTGTCCTACCTACTATGGTTCTTATGACATAGTGGACGTAGACCGAGAGACCCTAGTCCAGCAGGGGTTAGTTCCAGCCGATGAGATACTAGTGGTAGCTCAGCTAGATTAGACTTGTACTGGACTTTGTCTCCAGATAACACTTTGGCATGTTATTATTTTAGAATTTGTGTTTGAGATTGTTGAATCTGAGACTCTGGACTTGTATTATTTTTGTATTAGATTTTCTGGATATTTTCATATCTTGTTGTCGTTATCTTTCGATATCTTTTATCTTTCTTAGAATATTATGATTAAGTATATTATATTGTCATGGCTTGTCCTCCGTTTGGAGTTGACCATCTCGTCAGATTTTGATATTATAATTGTAGTTAGATAGTAGACCTAGACAGCATTCTACGTCGTTTCTGTGGTGTAGGCTGGGACGTTGTCACGCACTCGTGCCCCGACTCCGGGTGCGAGTCGTGACACAAAGCAAGAAAGGTCTTGGAAATTATTTACATGCGTCCAGAGTTACATCTAACACGAAGATCCAATGGTAACTGGGTCAAGCCCTCAGCACCATTTACATTGAGTAGGGATGATGAATTGATAATATGCAACTGGATTGTAAAGTTGAGATTTTCTGACAGTACGTGTCGAATCTGGCAAGATGTGTCGATCTCAATGAACGCAGGCTGATAGGGATAAAGAGTCATGATTTCCACGTGTTCATGGAGTGTTTACTTCCCATCACTCTGAGAGAGATGTTGCCTTCTCAAGTATGGGGTCCGCTGGCCGAGTTATTTATATTCTTTAGAGATTTGTGTTCAAGCAAGTTGACGGTTTGGAACTTGAGGAGAAGATTGTATTAACACTGTGTAAGTTAGAAAAGGTATTCCTTCCAGCTTTTTTGATAGTATAGAACATTTGCTGATTCATCTTGCATACGAAGCTGTAACCTCGCTTTTCCAATTTATTAAATTTTGGCAATTTCCTAGTATTTTAGAAATTTTAGAAAATAATTTCTTTAATATTAATTGAGTACTAATTTCCTTTATCACTATGTTCTATGAAAGAAATCCTTGTTTGAGACTCTAGCAACAATTGTGGAGTGTTCTTCAAGAATTGTAATAACTTTTCTAACTAACTAGGAGTGGTCCCAATAATCCTAACAAACTTTTCTAGCCACTCCTAACAACTATTGGGATTAGATTGTAATTCTTCATTGTTGGGGGAGTATTGTGCAAAATTACTTTTTCATATTCTATAGTTTGAAGAGAGAGAAATGTGAGCTCATTTTTCCCTTCATAATTTTTCCCTAAACCAAGCTCATCCCTTTCCCCAATTTCCTCATAACCCTAACCCTAACCCTAATTCTGAGAGGAAAAGCCATGGCAGAGGCGGGCGACGACCATCACCTCCACCGTCGTCAATAACCTGACGTCCTCTCCACCGAGATTTTCTCCCCGAAGTAATAGACACTACCTTGGCAACGAGTCCGGCGATTTTTGTTTCCTCGACGACTTCCTCTCTTTTTGACGACGACCACGGCGAGGAGGTTCATTCCCGACGATGCGGGAATTTCATCGGTGATCTTCATCTTCCTCCGGCAGCAGTGATGCACAATCTCCACCTCAACGTTCTTCTCCGGCGGCGACGATGCTGGCTCTCCTTCTTGCCGGTTGAACCGGTCATCATCACGACGGCGACCGATGGGTGCTTGATTTCTCCTGCCAATTCACTTGGCTTCATCGACGAGCCTCGATGATCGACGGTCTACACTTGGTGTAGTGACGAATCGAACAACAGAGCGGTAAGTTTTCCTGATCCTTCCTCTTTCTTTGACTATTTCCTGGTTTGACCGATCTTGATCGGATCGAATCTATCGATCGAATCGAGGATCTGTAGTTCTAAATTCTTGATTCGATGCTTAATTTGAAATTCTTTATTCTTGATGCAATGACGTGGGGGACTATCGATCACGGATGGATGAGGTGACTGAGTTCGATTGTTTGGGATCGTGTCCACGTCTGGGTTGTGTCCAACCTTGTGGATCAGACCTTCATTCCTGAGTCGAATTTCTCCAGGTAACTTTTACTCAAGACTCTTATTTACTCAGTTTACATTTGGATGTTTGGTCATAATTCCAATATTGTGATGTTGCTTTCATGCGACGTGTTCGTGTCGGTGTACGTTCGTGTTTGATCTTAATTGGCATTCGGATCGTATCCAAGAGTTATGTTCGTGTCTGGCATACAGTTGTGTCCAGCAGATGGTTCGTATTCAGTATTATTGGTGTACAGCCTTGTTCGTATCCTGCAATGGGTTGTGTCCGGCCTTGTGTGTTCAATGCTAGTGTGCGTATCTATTTGGTGTATGTCCTATGTTGAATGTCGGGTGTAGAGGATCAATTGCAATATAGCAGTAGCGAGGAATTCGAAATTCAGATTTGGTGCAGGAGGAATTTGGTTCTTCTAAGTCTGGTGTTTAGTGTTAGTTAGATGGTATATTTCTATTTTGTTAAACAATGAATTTGTATATATTTATTCTGACTTTTGGTTATCAATACTTGTATAATTCTTTGCCATTTTGAAGTTATGATTCAATTGGGTTGTATATTTGAAGCTATAATTTGGAGTTTGTAGCAATTTGTTGTACTTTATCTATGATTTTGGGTTAATATTGGCTTGGGCTGGTATAGTATTTCTGAATGGGTTTCCTTTTTGATTTTCTGTATGGGGTATAGAAGTTTAAACCTGTAGGAAGCAGCCAACAATTGTGGTTTTACGTACTAGCATGATGTACTCCACTCTTAATTCAGAACTTAGCCTATCTGCTGAGTAGAGGCATGAAGGTATGGGGAGTTCGGTTGTATAAATTCTTGTCTATTTTTTGTTGAATTGGTTTTATGAATTGCTTGGGTTTAGTCGGGGGTCAGCTGCGTAAGTATTCTCATACTTGTTCCTAATTTCTGAGATACCAGTAGCTGTTATATTCATTTGTGTTCTGGATAACTTTGTGTGTGTGTTGGTGAGGCTTGTTAGTACACTTATTGTTAGGGTGGGATGTTGTAAACTCTAAGTTGCATATATTGCCAGGATTGGTTGGGTGTATAGTTGAGGGATTTTGTTAAGTGTCAGTTTTGGTTGTGGGTTACATATTTTGCAGGTTGAGTTATAAATTGATGGGTTTTGGTGCTGACTGTGCTAAGTCAAATAAGGAGGGAATGGTATGTTGCAGGCCAAGCAAGGGTTAGCCAAGTTAGGATAATTGGTGAATTGATGTGTGGGCTATATTCAAGTAAGGCTGGGTTTGGAGTATGAGTTTTATTGATGATTTAGCGGTAGCCATACTACATTTTGCAAAATAACTTCTATTAGATAAATCTATATATTTTCTGGTAAGAGAAACCATCTAAATTTGTTTCTAATCGAAATTTGAATAGATATGTTAGCTATTTCATAGATAACTTGGTAGGAAGGGTTTACTAAATGAACTTGCGTTTTACTAATTATTATTTTGGATAGCAAATATGATAATTTAATACTGGTCAAATAAATATTAGCTAGTATCATTTAGATTTTAATTAAAAATCCTAAATTGATCCAGGTGGACCTAGTGCTCATTATCTTCCTATCGATCTCCCGGAGCAAGGCAAGTACATTCTATGGTTCATGCTCATTTACATTCATATCTTGTACTGTTCTTTTGACATGTCATGACAAGATATCTTGTACTCTTGTAATTTCATATTCTTGTACTTGTAGTCGGGGAAGGGAAATACACTAGCTATGTGACCAAACCCATGTTCTGATATTCATGTAGATAGCTTAGGCCTCGCACCGTGCACGCGGGTCCTAAGCCATACCGATATTCATGTACTCCTGTACTTATTCATGTACTCACCCCAGCCGGTCACATAAGCTAGTTGTATTTCAAATATTGTGCACATGTCATGTGTTATACTTCATGTACTTTATTTCCTGTACTTTCTGTATTTACATTCCTGTACTTTTATGTTCTTTTCCTGTACTTTACATTCCATGTTCTCTTGTACACATTTCATATCATGATGTTCTTGTTCATTACCTAGAACTGTACTTTTCTCTGCTCCTGACTGGATATGTTGCAGGAGTACTTGCAGGATATTGTTCTACCTCATGGGCCAGAGCCCAGGATCTTAGCTGAGCAAGATGGAGACATGACTTAACTAGAGGCTTCAGGTTTAGACTGTTTAGCTTTACTCCTAGTTATGGTTTTAGTGTTCATAGCGTATTTCATTCTTGTTGACTCTGGTACCTTTACGTTATATGGACTTGTGGATTATGGTGATCTTTTTGGGATCGTTTATAGATGCTGTGATTTGTACTTATTCATATTGACTCATTATTTTTTCTAGCAAGGTACAGCTTACTACGTTGAGTCTTCCAACGTAGGCTGGGCGTGTCCGACTCGTGTCCGATTATTCGGGAGCGGGTCGTGACAGAAGCACATATCGGTGCTCCCGTCCTTCATAGATGGATGTATCAATTTAAGAGGTATAAAATAATTAATTATCTAGTACTAATAACTTTTTATTCAAACAATTCTAATATTCAATATATTATTTAAAGATATCTACATCACCTGAAGAAGAATGTGGAAAATAAGGCTCATATAGAAGCGTCAGTATGCGAAGCATATATTATTGAGGAGCTCTTAAACTTTTGCTCAATTTACTTTGATACTCATGTCAGAACAAATCAGAATAGAGCACCAAGAAATGATGAAGGTGAGGTCGATGCACCGAATAGTAGAATTCGCACTATCTTCAATGTTGGTGGCAAGCCTACAAGTGCTTCTAAATTACGGTGGTTGGAGGATGATGAGTTTGAAGCTGCTCATCGATATATATATATATATATATATATATATATATATATATATATATATATATATATATATATATATATATATATATATATATATATATAACTAAATAGTAGTATAGAGGAGATGGAAGATATAGAGAAGTAAGCGACAAAATTTTACTATATATTTTAATTTTGCTATATACTTGTAAAATAAGTTCTCTAACTTTTCTCGTTATTATCACAGTACTTTTAAAGCTAAGATAAAAAATAGAGAGACCTAACATTGATGATGATGATCTTGCTAGAGAGGTTGACAGAAATTTATTGTCGTAGTTCCATAATTATGTAAGGATTAAAATCATTAACCATTCTAAATTCAATAATTTGTCCAAGCTTTTGTCTAATGACGTTATGATACGTGATGTTTCCAGTTTTTCTTTCTAGTACACAATTGCAGAACGAAAGACTTCGAGCACTAGCTATCGGACCAAGCAAGAGGGAGAAGTGTTGGGATGGATATACCATCAATGGCTTCAAATTTAGAACCACTGATAAGCCTATCAATCACTCATTTGTCGATGAGGAGGCTAATTATACAAAAAATTCCAGAGTTTGTGTAAGGGGTTCAGTCTACGATGCCGATCTAGAATTTGACTATTACGATATTCTAAAAGATATCATAGTGCTAGATTACTCATTTGATACCAAAATTGTTTATGATTGGTTTGACACAACACCCAAAGCAAGGATGGAGAATTGACAAACAGTTTGGATTTGTTGATATAAAACATAAAAAAAGATATAGAGGTTTCGAACCATTTGTCTTGGCTAGTCAAATTGTCCAGTGTACTACACGAGTTATCCTAGTCGACGATGCACTACTCGTAATTGGTGGGCTGTATGCAAAACTAAAGCAAGAAATACATATAATAATGGAGATCAAGCATACCAGGAGGATGAGGTAGTCATACCTCAACAAACATATATGAGTTTGGCTGACATTGACGATATCGAGGTTGATGTTACTGTAGAGGATGATATAGTTGACGAAGAGCTTCACATAGAGGATTTACCTCATGTACATGAGTAGTCTAAAATGGATGTATCATATGAGGAAGAGGAATTTGAAGATGAAGGTTATCACGACCCGCTTCTGAATAATCGGGTACGAATCGAGTCATGCCCGACAGTGGTAGTCAGCTATCTAGACTTTAGTAATTATCTATTAACATTTCATATTCATACTCATGACAACATCTATCACGATATAACTACTACTAATACCATCACAGATCACTATATGCAGTTATTACATCCTTTTACATGATATCCGTGTAACGCCCCAGTCCCAAAATACGTAGGACTAGGATACGTATACATGCCAGCTACGCAACGAGAGTACTCCAGCCCGGCTCGAATAAGTATAAGCTGTCTGGTTATTCTAGACCAACTATATCTCAATCCACTAAATATCGGTAACAATAACGAATAAATTGCAGTAAGGCTGATCAGACCATAATACAATGATTCTAGAATAGATAAATATGTTAGAGTGGATCCCCAATAACACATTTATCATGAACAAGCTAGAGAAAAATAGAAGCTTGTACAATAGTAGGCTATAATGTAGCAAGAATCAAATATAGGACAATCTAATCACGGAAGAGAAAGATAAAACATCAACTAAATATACCGGCAGTCTCGGTATAGCAATCATCCTCCGTCGGTTACATACCTTCATCTAATACCTGGAGAGATCACCAGGTCCTCAGAGGACTAGCAAGACACATAATATACATACCAACTGTACAGTAAATAACATGCAAGAAAAATAGGAAAACAAGTAGAGAAAATGATAACACATAAAGGAACTCTACAGATGGTGACATGTCATGAGAATGTAATATTAATCATGGCTAAAACCATAGCCCGGGGAGGCACTAACAGTCCTATAATAGGTTCTCTATTGTAGCCCGGGGAGGCACTAACAATAGAGGATAGCTACGGCTAATAAAACATTCTCTCCTAAGGTACTAGGAAATCAAGCCTATCTAGTCATGCCCAAGTCAAGTACAGGTCAAACAGGTCAGAAGAAACATGGCACAGGCATATCAATGCTATCACTAGACATGAACAAGATAGGAAAGATAGAACAAGTAGTATAGAAAGAAAAATCAAAATCTACGTGCACGTGTAACTAGAAAGAATCACAAGGGGAAACAAGAGAGATATGTAACAAAGCAAGAAATACTGAAAATATAGGAAAGCATGTAAATACTGTAGAGTTTGGCAAGGTGTACTTGCCTGGAGTGCGTCCAATCTGAGGTGAGATTGCAATTTCGAGGTCCAATCAGGCCTAACCATGTTAATGGGGCTATAGTCCACATACAATCTACCAATCGCAAACAAACAACCAAGTATTATCAAATAGTATATATATACAGCTATAGAGACAATGTCTTTAGGGTTTTCTAAGAGAATAGTTATAACATTAATTATAGTAAAATATTTTTATATATAACCTACATATTTTAGTTATATATACAAGAATTCTTATGGGTGAATATATATTCTAACGTTTATACACAAAAATATATATGATAAAATTGTATAAAATATATGATGGTAAAATCTTTTAAAATATATAATTAGGCAATCTTACGAGTATATAGATAAAAACAATTTATTATATGGGTGAAAATATTTACTTAAATATAATAGGTAAATTTTAGGAACCGAATAGGGATATACTATTAAAATTATATTTATAATGTATAACACCATAATATTTATAGAAATTAATTTATAGATATAATTATATATATAACTAGGATACAAATATAAAACACAATTAAATAGGCATTATTTTAAGAGCATATATAAATTATTAAGTGTGTATCTATATAAACCACTTACACACGAACATATAAGCCTATAGAATGTACTAAGGGTATTCTAAGGGTATTCTAGTCATTCCTTACCAAAAAATTTAAACTCTCTTCCTTCTCCTCTACACGCGGCCATTATTGCTGCTGTGCTTCTTCTTTCGCGTACAACTGCGCGTACAACTGCAGCTCACTGACGACTTCTCTCATGCATGTGAAGAATAATCACGTCGGCCTCACGTAACTGAGGCTGGTCGGTTGGTGTAGAGCCTGCTTGGGTAATGGGGTTTCGATCTGGAGGCGGCCAGGAATCGTCGATGCCACAGATGGCCGGCATGGTGACTCGGGGATGGCTCGAGAAGATGAAGGCGCGGGCGCGGTTCCTTGCGTCGACCTTGATGATCAGTTCGTCGACTGGCCTACTATTCACATGTAGCAGAGGATCGAATACCTCGACAACATCTACACGAGAAGAGGGGCCGCGCAAGCAGGTGCGCTCGATGAGGTCGACCTCAGAGGCGGCTCTGGATGATGGCGATCCCAACCACGACGGTCATGGCTGGAGTCTCTCCAATTCGACGACCTACATGTGTTCATGTGCACGGGGGATGGGTACAGTCATTAGGCATCCGTGGGGCGTTCGTCGGTGCGCGGATGGCCATGCAGAGGTGGTACCACTGGTCTTTGGGCAGTCGCGTGTGGCCGCAGCCGTTGGTGTGGCACGATGGAACGTGTACGCTGTTGCCGTGTGGCGATGGCCGAAGAGGTCGCATGACTCGCACGGTGTCGAGGTGGATGCCACCGGCCGCGAGCTCTAACATGGTTGACGTGGCAGTTTTTGTTGTACTTGTGTGCATGGAAGATTTGTACATCGGCGAAGTCGTTCGCCACGACCAGTTACGACGGCGGGCTGGCTTGGCATAGTAGTTCGGTGCTGGTGATATTTAGGGAGAGGAGTCTGGTGGTTATATTTGGAGAGAGGAAGGCATAGGAGAGAATTCCCCCTGGTTCTTTTATTGGAAAGAGAGACCTATCTTTCCTTATATAGTAAATAATGTAATATATATATAATAGGTACTAACGTTCGCTAGATTAGGTCCATTATTTATATATATAGTTTAAATATATATAATATTTATCTACATACAACAGAGGGGATCAATTTAATCATATATGTAGGGAGATTGAGAAATTATCTAAGAGAAGGAAAGATTCTCTAATTACTTATAGTCATTTATAAGGATATCTATATTATAAAGAGATGACAAGGCTTTGGTCTACAAAAAATCTAACAAATATTCTAAAATATCATATATAACAATGTTAATTTATTAGCACATAACCTATATATTATACATATATATTAATCCTTATAAAAATATAATACTGATTTGGACCATTAAAATAACTTACAAAATATACGTCTACATGGACATTATTGGACCCACTACATGACCATATGTGTTTTTGTTTAGTTCGGGTCAAGTCCGGCTAGTTTGGTACAACCAGGTTTCCTATAAAGTCAAAATTCTTAATAAACACTAATTATCCATTTATAGGGTTCAAGTCACCACTTTGACTTATTTTTTTCTAGTAGGGACACTGATATGGCTAGACCTTCCCTACCACGGCTAAAACACTAGTCAAAGCACACAATTACACTATCCATACCAAAATTTCTATTCGATATGCATCTCAAAATTTAACCATGACTAGGGCCATATATATATAGTATTGGGCTATTATAAATATAATCATATATATACAAAATTGTATATAAATCTATTTAGATATATCACATCCCAAAATAAATATCACAATAATTTTACTAAGCCATGGCAACCTATCAAGGCTCTATAAGTGGGGTTGACTAGGTTAGGGTCCAAATATATTTTCTAATCAAATCGAACTCTAAGAGTCAACCAATAAGTCTCTCGTGCTATTCGCAAATAAATAGCACATGAGAACTCGATTGAGTGGCACACCCTTGGCATGTGTGTCGTAGACTCAAAATGGGTCAAAACCATATATTGGGTCAAATAGTTTTGATCTATATCGAGTTCCGAACTCACATGGGAAGCTAGGTATGGAATTATGGTAAATAATCTAATTGCCTAAATTTGACCCGAAGTTGTATGTGAAAACCATTATTTTTGTTATTAATTATTTAATAGTGTTTTATTAGTATTTCGAAAATTATTATTATATTAAATAATTTTGGGTGAAAAAGAATTTCGAAAATATTAATAACTTGGACTTTTGATTTTCGAACCCAGACCCAGGCCCGAGCCCAATCTTTTTCCTATTTCCTTCCTAATCTGGTTTTGACTGTTTTGCTATAAATAAAAGAAAATAATAATAATAATAATATAATAAATACCAGCTGGTCCCGTAGGATCAGCAATTTCAACCCATGAATTGGTAAAAGCCACTACCTATTCACTCTCCCCACACACGTAACCGACCTCACCCTTTAATTACTCTCCCGTAACTCCCCAACTCTTCACCCCATTAATAACTTCCCCACCTCTCCCACGATTGGCAGCAGAATAACACCTCTCTCCCATCTCAACTCCCTCACAGAGAATATTTCTCTCATCTCTCCCTCTCTTTCTCTTATTTTCCAAAGCCCAATTTTTTCTCTCTGAAGAAGAAACTTTCCTCAGAACCCCAACCCAAGCCCTACCCGTTCCCGTCGCCGACCCCGAGGCCGACGACCGCCGACCCCTCCGCGGCTCCCCGCCGTTCGTCGGCCATCAGCGCCCCTCTCCGCGCGAGCTCCTCCCCCCGACCGCGCGGCTTCCCCGCGCTCTTCCTCGCGCCGAGCGCCGCCCTCCCTGCGTGCGGCTCCCCGAGCCCCGCAGCCGACCCTTCCGGCGGAGCTCCCCCTGCCGACCCGCGACCCGAAGCGATGTTGCCCCCGCGCCACCGTCCGCGCCCCCACCCTTCCAGCGAGGCGTGCCCTAGCACAGCCGACCGGCCTTTTCCCCCTCGGCCGCACTTCTCCCCGCGGCAGACCCTTTCCCCGGCGAGTCTTCCCGCCGCCCGTGCCCGCGCCGGCGGTTCAGATCTCGGCAGCGCCATCTCGGCAGCGCTCTGTGGGGTTCATCCCACTGTCCCGTGCTTGTGGAGCTTTTGCTGCCCGGATTCGCAAGGTTCTTTGCTGTCCGGTTCCGCGACCTGCTGTCCGAACGCTGTTTCAGTTTTCCCAAGCGTTTTCCGCGGCTCCCCGCCAACGGAATCTGGTAAACCCTTGTTAATCACAGTAGTTCGTCCCTCCCGTAGAGTCTGTGATGAGAATCGGTCCCCGGTTTTCCTTTGGGAAATCCGGTTAGCTGCGTAGTATTTTCGGTTAGCTGCGTTAGTATATTTTTTGTGATTTTTTATCTGCTGGTTGTATGGTTTGGTTTGATTATAGGATTCCCGGGTATTTCGAGAAGTTCTGTGGATTGGAAATTATTTTCTGGTGGCTTGGAAATATTTTGGTGGATAAATTTGCGGGATTATTATTGGGTTAGAATAATTGCAGGTTTTCTGTGGCGCATTTTCCAGTTTTGGGTTGTCCCGAAATAGAGGAAATGCTGCCCAAATTTTTACAAAACTTTATTTAATTTGATTTCAAAATTGGTTTTCAGAATAATAAATTTAAAACTGATTTTTCGGGCGACGACCGTACCGGTCTGTGGGCCCTGGCGAAATGCAAACGCACCGGTCCGACCGGACGTTGAGGTATTAGCTAGATTTGATGTTGGACCGAGTCTGAGACTCCAACTTATATTTTAAATTATTTTTATTTAATAGTTAAGCTATTTATTATAGTTATTTAATTACTGCATTTTATTTAGTAACTTAATCGTTTCCTCTTATTTTTTTATGTAAAAAGAATTGTACCGGGCATAAGCCCATAACTCTAGGATGATTAGCTGTGCCCATGTATTGTTTAGCGTAGGTTTTACTTTATTTTTCTGGGTGGATGTTGATCTTGGGTGGTATTTTGATTAGACGTATAAATCGTAGTTAGAGCATAATTTTATAATTAATCAAGAATTAATTAAATGGATAAAATATTAGTAAATAACTAGTTCATGATTTATCACTATAAGAAACTATAATTTTATAAATATATTACAAAAACATAAAGTTTTCCAAAGTTAATTGGTCCTTGTTATTATTTCCAAATAACCAAATTAATCGGTTTAATCAACGCACGTAGTTGCGACGTAATCTTAGCTGTAAATTAATACAACTTAAAACCTGACTAGGATTTACTACTAGAGATTGCAACTAGCACACTTAGTCTGGTTATTCAAGGTTCTAAGTCGAGTTCTCAACTGTAGGAACTCGAAGTTACACCTGACGTTCCTCCTCGGTACCGACTCGTCTATCCAGTCATTCTAAAACAAAGGCAAGTACATTTATGTTGATTACAATTATTTAATAATCACTTCACTACAATTTTAAACCACTATTTAAACACGAACTCCTTCGGGAGTATTGACTGTACTGTTGGGGACTGGGGGAGTAGAGTAATGTTTATGACCACATCCAAATTACTGTAACTGACTGTATTAGCTTTTCCCTCTTCACACGGGGACAAGCCATACCGTATCGCTAGATACTACTGTAACCCAAGTCGGTCATATACATTGCCTATTCACATCACTGTACTGTATTGTTTCAAAACTGTTCATCTTCAAACTGTTTAAAAGTGCATGATTTTATTGTTAAATTAATTGTCAAGATTAGCATGAATTGTACTTTGCTCCCTCCTGACTGGAGAACCAACATTTTAGGTATCACTGATGAGGCTTTGTTCCGCGATATTTTCCGAGGTCCCAACTAGAGGACGATGATCTCGAGACTGATGAGCTGGTTGCCTAGATTTTTCTTCTTCTTTATAATTCATGATGTTTGTGGAAAGCAATGTACTTCAGATGTATTTTTCATTTTATTGTAAAAAGTTTTAAACTATTCGAATTATTAAAGTTGTGGCAATTAGACTGTGTTGTTTTATTTACCTGCATGAGTGATACAGCTTACTGCTACCGTCTCAACAACGGTGCAGGCTGGACATGATCTGATTCGACCCAAGAAATTGGGATCGGGTCGTGACATGTTTTTAGTGGTGGCCCATGCAGGTCTGAACAACAACTTAGGAAAACATACCTAGAAACAATTAGAACACTAGAACATCAATTTGTCACAACATAGGACCGAAATATATTATAAATAAATATTTTTGGCTTGATTATAGACTGGTAGGATACCTTGCTTATGTTTGTATCCTAAACCTTCCATAGAATGACCATTGACAAGACCAATCCTGCTGGCGATGAGGTGTCATCTCCGGATCATACCCCATCTCCTCAACCAAGCCCAGGGTCTTTTCCCTCGCGGCTGTTTGACCATCCCCATAATGCATCCAGTGAAGTTTTTCCTACGCTGGCGATTCCTACCTCATCTCAAACTGAGTTGCATTTCCTAGGTGGAGTATTCATTTTGTTGCTCCACCAGTACCAGCAAACATCTTCCAAATGGTTGCCCTATTTCAAGTAATCCTGGAGTTCCAGAAAGCTCAAGATAAAGCCCAGCAGGAACAGAAGAATATCACGTGAAAAGACATGAAGAACGTCAATGATGTAGCCTTAGCTATCTTAAACCAAGTTGGAGCGAAACCTCACCCTAGGAGGGGTACCCCTGAAATCTAGAAGACATTTTGAGCCCTATCCGGCAGTTATATCGTAAGAAACTATTGGTTTGTGGCTACTGTAAAAGGCTTGGTCACCAAACCAATATTTGTCGCAAGAGATTGGAGAAATGTTTGGTATGTGGATCTGCTGAACATCGGGTAAAGGATTGCCCCTTATCTTTCCATCAAACCAGAGCTCTTATCCCAGCAACACCTGTTAGGCCACAACCCGGAGACTCTCTTCCTATCTAGCAGACCTTGCCTCCTAAAAAGGCATGATGCAGACTCGAAGTTCATAGAAGATGAAGGACCAGATCAATGAAGGCTCTAGGATTTATCCAAGATAGAACTTCACCTTAGGGAACACCTATCTTGTTTGTGCCCAAGAAGGATGGAACAACTGATGTGCATGGATTACCAGACAGTAAAGAACAAGTACCCTCTGCCCAGATCGAGGATCTGTTTGATCTGTTTGTGTGGAGTTAGGGTGTTTCAAAGTTTGACTTAAGATCTGACTACTATCAAATCGAAGTCAGGAAAGAGGACATTTCCAAGACGGCGTTCAAACACCAAGTATGGATAGTTTTCTTTGGTCAGGACGTTAGACTGACAAATGCTTCTGCTGTGTTCATGAATCTCATGAACAGAGATTTTCATGAGTATTTGAATCAGTTTATCTTCTCCATAGATAACCTTCTGATATATTTGAAGACTGAAGAAGAGCATGAAGAACACCTGAGGAAGTTTTGGAAACTTTGAGGAAAAAGAAGTTTTATGGTAAGTTATCTGAACGTGGATCTTTGACAAGGTGGACTTTTGGCCATGTTGTCAAGAGAAGAAACTTCGATGGAAAATAGCTATTGTTGAAGAGGGGTATACCCCAAGTTCAATTCGGAAGATTCTTGAACTTGGCCGGCTACTATCAGAAGTTCGTGAAGGATTTCGCCAAGATTGCTGAGCCAACGACGAAGCTCACTTGGAAGGATGAAGAGTTCATCTGAACGAAAAGTTTGCCAGACGGCATTGAGGAGCTGAAGAAGAGACTTACCACTACACCAATCCTTGCGCTACCCGCAGGAACCGGTGGGTTCTCAATTTACAGTAATGTCTCTGGAAAAGGACTGGGTTGCGTTCTTCAACAACATGGGAAAGTAATTGCTTACACATCTAGGCAACTGCAGACTCATGAGAAGAATTATCCCACACCTAATTTGGAATTTGCTGCAATTATCTTTACTTTGAACCTATGGAAGCATGATTTTTATGGAAAGGGAGTGAAAATATATACGGACTACAAAAGTCTGAAATATGTCTTCACTCAGGAAGGGCTGAATGTTAGACTAAGAAGATGGTTGAAGCAGATAAAGGTTTTCGACATAGACCTGCATCGAGAAGTTTGGACTGGAGGTTATACTACCTGGAGATAGAAGGACAGAGCTGGATGCTAATTCAGTATTGATGAAGTTCGAGGCTGAAGGACAAAAATCAAGAGAACGTAGTTTCAAAACGAGGCACTTTGCAGGTTTAGAGATCAAGTGTTGGCAGGAACACTTGAGGGTTTCTAAATTGATCAGCAGTGGAACTCTGAAGAAAGGTACGAGACTTTGCGTATCGGCTGACAAACGGAGGAACGAGTTGATGAAAGAAATGCACCAGTCGCAGTATTCCATATATTCAGGAGATAATAAGATGGATCGGAATATGCCTCCATTGATTGGTGTTATGGAATAAAGAAGGACAATTCCAGGTATGGGATTTTGTCAACATGAGGAATTTAGCAAGAGAACAACAAGTTTGTTGGAGCCGCTGGACAATTCGGAGTGGAAGTAGAAGCATATGATAATGAACTTTGAGTAAGGATTGCCTTGTTCCCAAGGAGGGAAGGGCACCAATTGGATTATAGAAAACCGACTGACTAAGTCAGCACACTTTCAAAGTTGGTTTATCCACTAAAGAAGTTGGCAGCATTGTACGAGAGGCACATTTACCGGATTCATGGAGTACAGCGGGACGAGCAATCAGAGAGGTCAATCCAGACGCTTGAAGATGTATTGAGATTTTGCGTCTCGGAATTTGGCAGGTCTTGGGAAGACCAAATTGCATTTGGTGAAGTTTCTCCTACCAGAGGAACAATCAGTTTCGACGGAGCTAGAAATTGAGGCCAGGTACATCAGGTCATTTGAAGTTTAAGACGAGTTGGAAGTAGCGTACCAATTAGCTCTACCAGCTAATCTTGAGAGTGTGCAACGTCTTCTACGTCACAGCTCAGACGCTATATTTCGGATCCGAGTCACATTTTGGATAATTCAGAGCTCAAGTTTGGACTCAGCCTTTCAGTGCCAGAGAAACCAGTTGCAAGCGTAGTCAGAGGTGAAGAAGATCAGAATTTGAGCCATCATTTAAACTCCTATTCCTTATCTTTTCGTTCTAAACTTAACTGATGCTGCTAAGTTAGCCTAGTTTTGCAAGCTGTCTCTTTTTCAAGCTTGATCATGACGGTATTTTATTGGGTGCACCCACTAATATATTGTCTAATCAGAACCGGTGCATGATGGTCTGATCAACCTCGTGTATTTTGGTTCGCTTTTATATATTCTTGTTATGCGTGGATGGTGTTATAGCTAAATTTTGTCCATAAACATCTCATCCATAACTGCCTTGGAAATTCTTTTTGTTGGACCTGAGTTACGGGCGTAGTACCCGTACCTGTTTGAATCTTCTACCCTGCCTTTAAATTTCGAGGACGAAATTTTCTAAGGAGGGAAGATTGTGAAACCCATTATTTTTGTTATTAATTATTTAATAGTGTTTTATTAGTATTTCGAAAATTATTATTATATTAAATAATTTTGGGTGAAAAAGAATTTCGAAAATATTAATAACTTGGACTTTTGATTTTCGAACCCAGACCCAGGCCCGAGCCCAATCTTTTTCCTATTTCCTTCCTAATCTGGTTTTGACTGTTTTGCTATTAATAAAAGAAAAATAATAATAATAATAATAATAATATAATAAATACCAGCTGGTCCCGTAGGACCAGCAATTTCAACCCATGAATTGGTAAAAAGCCACTACCTATTCACTCTCCCCACACACGTAACCGACCTCACCCTTTAATTACTCTCCCGTAACTCCCCAACTCTTCACCCCATTAATAACTTCCCCACCTCTCCCACGATTGGCAGCAGAACAACACCTCTCTCCCATCTCAACTCCCTCACAGAGAATATTTCTCTCATCTCTCCCTCTCTTTCTCTTATTTTCCAAAGCCCCATTTTCTTCTCTCTGAAGAAGAAACTTTCCTCAGAACCCCAACCCAAGCCCTACCCGTTCCCATCGTCGACCCCGAGGCCGACGACCGCCGACCCCTCCGCGGCTCCCCGCCGTTCGCCGGCCATCAGCGCCCCTCTCCGCGCGAGCTCCTCCCCCCGACCGCGCGGCTTCCCCGCGCTCTTCCTCGCGCCGAGCGCCGCCCTCCCTGCGCGCGGCTCCCCGAGCCCCGCGGCCGACCCTTCCGGCGGAGCTCTCCCTGCCGACCCGCGACCCGAGGCGCTGTTGCCCCCGCGCCACCGTCCGCGCCCCCACCCTTCCGGCGAGGCGTGTCCTAGCGCAGCCGACCGGCCTTTTCTCCCTCGGTCGTACTTCTTCCCGCGGCAGACCCTTTCCCCGGCGAGTCTTCCCGCCGCCCGTGCCTGCGCCGGCGGTTCAGATCTCGGCAGCGCCATCTCGGCAGCGCTCTGTGGGGTTCATCCTACTGTCCCGTGCTTCGTGGAGCTTTTGCTGCCCGGATTCGCAAGGTTCTTTGCTGTCCGGTTCCGCGACCTGCTGTCCGAACGCTGTTTCGGTTTTCCCAAGCTTTTCCTGCGGCTCCCCGCCAACGGAATCTGGTAAACCCTTGTTAATCACAGTAGTTCGTCCCTCCCGTAGAGTCTGTGATGAGAATCGGTCTCCGGTTTTCCTTTGGGAAATCCGGTTAGCTGCGTAGTATTTTCGGTTAGCTGCGTTAGTATATTTTCTGTGATTTTTTATCTGCTGGTTGTGTGGTTTGGTTTGATTATAGGATTCCCGGGTATTTCGGAAAGTTCTGTGGATTGGAAATTATTTTCTGGTGGCTTGGAAATATTTTGGTGGATAAATTTGCGGGATTATTATTGGGTTGGAATAATTGCAGGTTTTCTGTGGCGCATTTTCCAGTTTTGGGTTGTCCCGAAATAGAGGAAATGCTGCCCAAATTTTTACAAAACTTTATTTAATTTGATTTCAAAATTAGTTTTCGGAATAATGAATTTAAAACTGATTTTTCGGGCGACGACCGTACCGGTCTGTGGGCCCTGGCGAAATGCAAACGCACCGGTCTGACCGGGCGTTGAGGTATTAGCTAGATTTGATGTTGGACCGAGTCTGAGACTCCAACTTATATTTTAAATTATTTTTATTTAATAGTTAAGCTATTTATTATAGTTATTTAATTACTGCATTTTATTTAGTAACTTAATCGTTTCCTCTTATTTTTTTATGTAAAAAGAATTGTACCGGGCATAAGCCCATAACTCTAGGATGATTAGCTATGCCCATGTATTGTTTAGCGTAGGTTTTACTTTATTTTTCTGGGTGGATGTTGATCTTGGGTGGTATTTTGATTAGACGTATAAATCGTAGTTAGAGCGTAATTTTATAATTAATCAAGAATTAATTAAATGGATAAAATATTAGTAAATAACTAGTTCATGATTTATCACTATAAGAAACTATAATTTTATAAATATATTATAAAAACACAAAGTTTTCCAAAGTTAATTGGTCCTTGTTATTATTTCCAAATAACCAAATTAATCGGTTTAATCAACGCACGTAGTTGCGACGTAATCGTTAGCTGTAAATTAATACAACTTAAAACCTGACTAGGATTTACTACTAGAGATTGCAACTAGCACACTTAGTCTGGTTATTCAAGGTTCTAAGTCGAGTTCTCAACTGTAGGAACTCGAAGTTACACCTGGCGTTCCTCCTCGGTACCGACTCGTCTATCCAGTCATTCTAAAACAAAGGCAAGTACATTTATGTTGATTACAATTATTTAATAATCACTTCACTGCAATTTTAAACCACTATTCAAACACGAACTCCTTCGGGAGTATTGACTGTACTGTTGGGGACTGGGGGAGTAGAGTAATGTTTATGACCACATCCAAATTACTGTAACTGACTGTATTAGCTTTCCCCTCTTCACACGGGGACAAGCCATACCGTATCCCTAGATACTACTGTAACCCAAGCCGGTCATATACATTGCCTATTCACATCACTGTACTGTATTGTTTCAAAACTGTTCATCTTCAAACTGTTTAAAAGTGCATGATTTTATTGTTAAATTAATTGTCAAGATTAGCATGAATTGTACTTTGCTCCCTCCTGACTGGAGAACCAACATTTTAGGTATCACTGATGAGGCTTTGTTCCGCGATATTTTCCGAGGTCCCAACTAGAGGACGATGATCTCGAGACTGATGAGCTGGTTGCCTAGATTTTTCTTCTTCTTTATAATTCATGATGTTTGTGGAAAGCAATGTACTTCAGATGTATTTTTCATTTTATTGTAAAAAGTTTTAAACTATTCGAATTATTAAAGTTGTGGCAATTAGACTGTGTTGTTTTATTTACCTGCATGAGTGATACAGCTTACTGCCGTCGTCTCAACAACGGTGCAGGCTGGGCATGATCTGATTCGACCCAAGAAATTGGGATCGGGTCGTGACATGTTGTACGAAGTCAAAAGAATGCTAGGAGACAAATTTGGATGAGACATGATATACCAAATTGAAGGTCATCCTGTCTACTACAAAGCTCATGAAGGACGTTTCGAGGGATGGGCAAGTCTTGTGCTCCAAGAATCAAAGACATGAAAAAGTACATCTATAATTATAATTAATAAGAAAATACAATACAATAAATATACAATCATCTAATCGTATAAAATAAATAAAAAAATCACCAAAAATCAGGGTCTTTACAATCTACCCACCTTAAAAGAATTTCGTCCTCGAAATTAAAATAAGACTCACTAACAAGAACTGTGTTAGGGTAACTAGGAATATTTTTAAGGGATACGCTAGATCACTACAGTGTCTCCTAATAAGTCAAGTAACCATCAAGCCTAAACAATTTGGATTTGTAACCTCTATATCGTAAAACTATAGATAGCTATCTCTAGTGGCTCTTCTTGGTACTGGCGGTCTTACAAAGATCATATTGAAGACTTGTCCCTCACAATTATATGAGTCTCCTTTTTCCTAACCAAGCTAAGTGGTACCTACTAATCCGCCTAATCCTCACTTTAAACTAACAAGGTATAATAGTAAATGGGTTAGGTTAGACTATGTCTACTTTATTCTTCTTATAGAGGGCCTGTCTCTACACTAAAACTACCACTCTATTCTTGATCAAGCGACTACTATAAAGAGCGTAACCTAGTATGATCATCTATTTATTTCTATATTGAGGACATCTACCCACCTTTGGTTAAACTACCTCATCAAACACATGCTGTCCTATGGCATATGGCATCTCTAATCCCTATTATCTATCAATCAATCACAATATAATATGCAGACTAACTTACACTATAACTTAAGAATTTCTGATAAATCCTATATAGCACGATTATTCGTCACTTTGAAATTGGAAGGGACGAGAAGCAATGATACGAGAAAGTAAAGGAAGAGTAATCGAGAGCAAATACGAAGTTCAAGGGTGATCGAGAAATTTCTTGAGGAATTGTCAAGACAGTTGTGGATTGAGATTTCTAAGGTTTTAATCAGATCGCAGGCCCGCTCGGTACAGTGACGTAACCGAAACGGCTAACTCGACCTGCATGGGCTACCACAAAAACATGTAATGCCCAGTCCCAAAATACGTAGGACTAGGATACGTATACATGCCAGCTACGTAATGAGAGAACTCCAGCCCGACTCGAATACGTATAAGCTGTCTGGTTATTCTAGACTAACTATATCTCAATCCACTAAATATCGATAACAATAACGAATCAAGTACAGTAAGGCTGATCAGACCATAATACACTGATTCTAGAATAGATAAATATGGTAGAGTGGATCCCCAATAACACATTTATCATGAACAAGCTAGAGAAAAAATAGAAGCTTGTAGAAGACTAGGCTATAATGTAGCAAGAATCAAATATAGGACAAAATCTAATCACGGAAGAGAAAGATAAAACATCAACTAAATATACCTGCAGTCTCGGTGTAGCAATCATCCTCCGTCGGTATACCATACCTTCATCTAATACCTGGAGAGATCACCAGGTCCTCAGAGGACTAGCAAGACACATAATATACATGCCAACTGTATAGTAAATAACATGCAAGAAAAATAGAAAAACAAGTAGAGGAAATGATAACACATAAAGGAACTCTACAGATGGTGACATGTCATGAGAATGTAATATTAATCGTGGCTAAAATAGTAGCCCGGGAAGGCACTAACAGTCCTATAATAGGTTCTCTATTGTAGCCCGGGGAGGCACTAACAATAGAGGATAGCTACGGCTAATAAAACATTCTCTCCTAAGGTACTAGGAAATCAAGCCTATCTAGTCATGCCCAAGTCAAGTACAGGTCAAACAGGTCAGGAGAAACATGGCACAGGCATATCAATACTATCACTAGACAAAAACAAGATAGGAAAGATAGAACAAGTAGTATAGAAAGAAAAATCAAAATCTACGTGCACGTGTAACTAGAAAGAATCACGAGGGAAAACAAGAGAGATATGTAACAAAGCAAGAAATACTGAAAATATAGGAAAGCATGTAAATACTGTAGAGTTTGGCAAGGTGTACTTGCCTGGAGTGCGTCCAATCCGAGGTGAGACAATTCCAAGGTCCAATCAGGCCTAACCATGTTAATGGGGCTATAGTCCACATACAATCTACCAATCGCAAACAAACAACCAAGTATTATCAAATAGTATATATATACAGCTATAGAGACAATGTCTTTAGGGTTTTCTAAGAGAATAGTTATAACATTAATTATAGTAAAAATATTTTTATATATAACCTACATATTTTAGTTATATATACAAGAATTCTTATGGGTGAATATATATTCTAACGTTTATACACAAAAATATATATGATAAAATTGTATAAAATATATGATGGTAAAATCTTTTAAAATATATAATTAGGCAATCTTATGAGTATATAGATAAAAACAATTTATTATATGGGTGAAAATATTTACTTAAATATAATAGGTAAATTTTAAGAACCGAATAGGGATATACTATTAAAATTATATTTATAATGTATAACACCATCATATTTATAGAAATTAATGTATAGATATAATTATATATATAACTAGGATACGAATATAAAACATATTTAAATAGGCATTATTTTAAGACAATATATAAATTATTAAGTGTGTATCTATATAAACCACTTACACACGAACATATAAGCCTATAGAATGTACTAAGGGTATTCTAAGGGTATTCTAGTCATTCCTTACCAAAAATTTTAAACTCTCTTCCTTCTCCTCTACACTCGGCCATTGCTGCTGCTGTGCTTCTTCTTCGGCGTACAACTGCAGCTCACTGATGACTTCTCTCATGCATGTGAAGAAAAATCACGTCAGCCTCACGTAACTGAGGCTGGTCGGTTAGTGTAGAGCCTGCTTGGGTAATGGGGTTTCGATCTGGAGGCGGCCAGGAATCGTCGATGCCGCAGATGGCCGGCATGGTGACTCGGGGATGGCTCGAAAAGATGAAGGCGCGGTTGCTTGTGTCGACCGTGACTATGAGTTGGTCGACTGGCCTACTATTCACATGTAGCAGAGGCTCGAAGACATCGACAACATCTACACGAGAAGAGGGGCCGCACAAGTAGGTGCGCTCGATGAGGTCGACCTCAGAGGCGGCTCTGGATGATGGCGATCCCAACCACGATGGCCATGGCTGGAGTCTCTCCAATCCAACGACCTATGTGTGTTCATATGCACGGGGGATGGGTACAGTCGTTGGGCATCCGTGGGGCGTTCGTCGGCGCGCGGATGGCCATGCGGAGGTGGTACCGCTGGTCTTTGGGCGGTCACGTGTGGCCGCAGCCGTTGGTGTGGCATGATGGAACATGTACGCTGTTGCCGTGTGGCGATGGCCGAAGAGGTCGCATGACTCGCACGGTGTCGAGGTGGATGCCACCGGCCGCGAGCTCTAACATGGTGATGCGGCAGTTTTTGTTGTGCTTGTGTGCATGGAAGATTTGCACATCGTCGAAGTCGATCGCCACGACCAGTTACGACGGCATGCTGGCTTGGCATAGTGGTTCGGTACTGGTGATGTTTAGGGAGAGGAGTCTGGTGGTTATATTTGGAGAGAGGAAGGCATAGGAGAGAATTCCCCCTGGTTCTTTTATTGGGAAAGAGAGACTTATCTATCCTTATATAGTAAATAATGTAATATATATAATAGGTACTGACGTTTGCTAGATTAGATCCATTATTTATATATATAGTTTAAATATATATAATATTTATCTAGAAACAACAGAGGGGATCAATTTAATCATATATGTAGGGAGATTGAGAAATTATCTAAGAGAAGGAAAGATTCTCTAATTACTTATAGTCATTTATAAGGATATCTATATTATAAAGAGATGACAAGGCTTTGGTCTACAGAAAATCTAACAAATATTCTAAAATATCATATATAACAATGTTAATTTATTAGCACATAACCTATATATTATACATATATACTAATCCTTATAAAAATATAATACTGATTTGGACCATTAAAATAACTTACAAAATATACGTCTACATGGACGTTATTGGACCCACTACATGACCATATGTGTTTTTGTTTAGTTCGGGTCAAGTCCGGCTAGTTTGGTACAACCAGGTTTCCTATAAAGTCAAAATTCTTAATAAACACTAATTATCCATTTATAGGGTTCAAGTCACCACTTTGACTTATTTTTTTCTAGTAGGGACACTGATATGGCTAGACCTTCCCTACCACGGCTAAAACACTAGTCAAAGCACACAATTACACTATCTATACCAAAATTCCTATTCGATATCATCTCAAAATTTAACCATAACTAGGACCATATATATATATAGTATTGGGCTATTATAAATATAATCATATATATACAAAATTGTATATAAATCTATTTAGATGTATCACATCCCAAAATAAATATCACAATAATTTTACTAAGCCATGGCAACCTATCAAGGCTCTATAAGTGGGGTTGACTAGGTTAGGGTCCAAATATATTTTCTAATCAAATCGAACTCTAAGAGTCAACCAATAAGTCTCTCGTGCCATTCGCAAATAAATAGCACATGAGAACTCGATTGAGTGGCACACCCTTGGCATGTGTGTCGTAGACTCAAAATAGGTAAAAAAAACCATATATTGGGTCAAATAGTTTTGATCTATATCGAGTTCCGAACTCACATGGGAAGCTAGGTATGGAATTATGGTAAATAATCTAATTGCCTAAATTTGACCTGAAGTTGTACGAAGTCAAAAGAATGCTAGGAGACAAGTTTGGATGAGACATGATATAACAAATTGAAGGTCATCCTGTCTACTACAAAGCTCATAAAGGACGTTTCGAGGGATGGGCAAGTCTTGTGCTCCAAGAATCAAAGACACGGAAAAGTACATCTATAATTATAATCAATAAGAAAATACAATACAATAAATATACAATCATCTAATAGTATAAAATAAATAATAAAAAATCACCAAAAATTAGGGTCTTTACAATCCGGATACAAAAACGGTAACGAATATAAAGGTTATTTAAACTTGCAACATATCCTCAATCCATCAATCCTATACATGAATCTAAATCTCAAGAACATAGTCCTGGTCCTTCCTGCTAAGCATCCGGAATGAGGTCCGCTGCTGTGTCTTCCTGGTGGTCATAGCATTCTGGGTAAGCTAATGATCAATCTCACATGCAATCAACGATCCAGTCAGAAAAGGAGCAAAGTACAGTGTAACTCAATAATACTTACCAACAAGATACAAAGGAATTAGGTACTATAAGAACAAGTAACGACAAGTAAATATGAGAATCAACAGAAAATGCACTAACTATGTGAACATGTATAATTTGGACATCATCAAACATGTACAGATAAATATGTATCAAGCATATTAATGAATAATATGCTATCAGTTATGCACGAATCAGGCATGTCAAATGATGACGCTATCAGTCATGTATAAAATGGACATTAGGCATATCAAATAATATGCGATCATGCACGAGCGTTGTCCAAAATTAGTCTACTACATGCTTTAAGAATATCCTCCACCTGACATGAGAAACATGAAAGCAATTAAAGGAAATAAAGAAGGTATCATATCAACAACGGTGCGAACATGCATGCAAGTGGTAGTAGTATCAAGATACATGTACTTGCCTTTTAGAAGATGATTTCCAATGTCTCTAGGTCACCTAAGAATAGAGAAATAGAATTAGATAATTTTTAAAGGAGTTTATATTTCCTACATAAACTCTATTGACCAAAATAACTAATCCATTGATACCACACTTATCACTAATCCCCTTAGCCTAGTTCTAATAGAGTTGGCCCACAGTAACATTCTTATCGGGTCACCATAGTCATAACCGAACCTTAATCCATTCTTACTACTAACCCTAACATAATCATCTGTAGGCCCAAGTGGACCTGTCACGACCCGCACCCGCTTTTCGGACGTGAGCTCGTGAGCAAGCCAGCTACGTATCGAGCGGACTCCAGCCCGACTCGAGTACGTATAAGCTGTCCAGAGTAGGGTATCATGCCTAATCTAAACTATATCTCAATCCACAGAAATTATTTAAACAAGAATGAACAAGTATGGGTCATGGTCTGCAGCCCATTAGCATATTGTTCGATTATACTCCAAGAATAATATGAGTCTATAAAGCTAAGCGGATAAGCAGGATATATCATGAAAGCACGAGAAAGATAGTAAATCAATAACACTAACAAAATACCTGAATCATGCGATTGAAGTCAACTACCACATGCTCAGCTAACTAACTCCGTGCAATCAGCTACCTGAAGAGATCATCAGGTCCTCAGAGGACTAGCAAGATACATAAAATATGCCTACTAATATGACAGTAAATAACATGTAAGAAGGATAAGAACACTGCAAGAAGAACATCTAAGGACGACGAGTCGTGTGGAAATGTAATACTAGACTTGGCTATCAATCAATCGATTAACCCCTATAGCTTGTAGTACAATGCAAGATACTCCCAATCTATAGTAGATTTTGACTGTAATACAATGCAAGATACTCCCAGTCAAGATTAGCCAATTCTAGTATCGATCTCCTCTCCTAAAGGATACAAAGTCAAGTAGACTCCTATAAATCGTAGTACAATGCAAGATACTCCCAATTTATAGTGTCACAAGTCAAGTCAAGTCAAGTCAATCAATCAATATATGCTATAGGTTGTAGTATAATGTAAGATACTCCCAATCTATGGCATGTCTCAAGTCAGTCAATCAAGTGATATCAAGGTAGAAGAATCGGCTATAGGTCGTAGTACAATGTAAGATACTCCCAATCTATAGTACGTCTCAACTGTAGTACATTGTAAGATACTCCTAGTCAAGATTGGTCAAGTCAAGGACAGATATAGAAACTGACAACTCAATCACGAGACAAGATAACACGAAGAGACCAATAATCAAATAATGTTGAATATCCTGTACGTGCACGTAATCTAGAACAAGTAAAGCAATCAAAGACAAATCAATCACAATATGGAGTCATATGACAATATGAAAGGAAAACAATAGAAAGAAACAATGTAAATACTGTATATGTTCGGCAATGTATACTTGCCTGGGGGTTGCACAGAGAACCAACAATGTATCGCCAATCAACAAGTCAGAAAGTCCAAGTCATCACAACTGTCTCCGAAAGCTAAAATAAACATTACCAATATTCTCAGAATAGTCAAATTAGCTAGGATTGCCTGTCCTTAAGTCCAATTCTGGACACAGGAGCAAAACGGTAATTTCGGGGGGAAACGATGTCCGCCGTTGGATCCGCTTGCACCAAAAATTGTACCAGAATTAATGGTCTCTAAAGTCATCAAACTACATGTCTACAGATCCGGTTTTCCAATACGAACCCAACCGTATGTCCAGTTTTGGATTTCGGTGGGCCGTGCACAAAATCGCCCGTTGAATCGGGCCGTAGGGCTCGTAAAACGGCGATCCAATCAACTGTCTCAAAATCGGACCAAACTTGGCATACAGGACCAGAAAATTGATACGGTCATGTTGGCGCAAGTTTCGTCTTGATCTGACGAACGTGCACAAAGTAATTGGGAAATTTGCAAAGAGGTCGATGCGGTAAATTTCGACGGATACGTATCAAATTCGTCGCACACACACGACCAATTTGAATTTTGTCAAAGCCCACACGTCCACGAAGCCGTTACGCACCTTTCGATGCTTTCGGTTCGCGACCACGTCGCCCGGATTGGCGGGACACACGTCGTATCGAAGGATTTTCAAGTTTTCAAAAACTATTTTTATGGGTTTTTCTCGATGTTTTCCAAGGTTTCCTTTACTGGATACACAAATATAAATTAAACCAATAATGGGGTTTCCATCTCCTATAGGTTGTCATTAGGTCTGTTCAAATAGAATTCGATAATTTGCCATGGATTAGCAGATATTTGCCTTCCAAAACATAGTATTGGGTTTAGTTGTACTGTTCAATATGAACAGTTTTTCCTCGATTTTTACTCGATCTTTTACTGGTATATTTCGAATGAAATAAAACTAATTAATAGGATATGGAGTGGGTAGGGTTGTGATCTCACCTGAGGAAGTAGATCGAAACATGATCTACTGTGCGATGAGATATCCTGTCCTGAACTCGGACTGGCGCGGTGTTGCTGCTGTCGTTTTTTTCTGCTGCACGGCGCGCGCACGCGATTTCTCCGCCGTCCGGCGACCCACACGGCGGCGTACGATCGTGGGTGGCCGCCCAGGTGGCTGGCGAGGTCGCGGCGTCGAGGATTTTAGGGTTTCTACGTGCTTCTTTCTTTCTGAGTCTCTCGATATATACTCGGTCTTGGGTTCGAGTACTCAGCATCTTTTGTGGTTGGCCTCGGCTTGGGATGCCTAGGCTGGTCGGGCCTGGCTCCCCTGGCTGGGTTGCCTGTTGGGCCGATCGGCTAGGCCTGGGTTGGTTTAGTTGATGTGGGGCTGGGCTTGGGGGGATTTAGTCTGGACTAGGAATTATATTAGTATTGTTTTCTTTTTCTTTTTCTTTTTCTTTTTCTTATTCTTATTTAGCAACATTTGTATATATACACATATATGTATACACACACACACACATATATTTATATACATACATATATATTTTATATACATGCATACACCTTTACTTATATATTTATATATCATGCATACACCTTTACTTATATATTTATATACACATACACATGTACACATATCTATATATATATGTTTACATATTCATATCTACGCATACATGAATATTCCAATAAAATTCAACATTCCTAATTACCCTTTTTCTAGTGTAGGACTTATTTATATAAATATGAATATATTATAACATTTATTTGACAGAAATAATATAACCAATAATAATAATATATTATATAATAATATCCTCAATAAAATAATACTAATAATAACGAAATTTAATAAACCAATAACGGGTGTACATATAATTATATATATACAGTCTAATAATTCAAAAACGTACAAGGACACATTATATACAATTATCATTGAATATCAACTAATTTTGATATCCATAATATTTATTAATAAATACTTACAAAACCTGCATTAGATCATTAAAATGGAATACGGCATTATCCTACCAGAAATATATCAACATGAACGTCTTTGGACGGGTCGCACGACTACATGGGCTCGACTCAGTTCGAGTCCAGTCCAGACTAGTTTGGTACAACCGGATCTTCCATAAGTCAATAAAGCTTAATAATGAATAATTAATTAATAAATAAAAAACTTCGGTAAGGGTTAAGTCGCAACTTGATCTGGTTTTCCTAGTTAGGACACACCTATGGCTGAGTCTTCCTTGGCATGGCTAATACACTAGTCAAGGCATGCCACTCACTGCACTATCCGTGCCATGATTCCTAGTCGTCTGGTACTCCAAACTCAACCATGGCTAAAGTCATCTACTGTAAAAATTAACTAAATTATTTCTAAAAATTTCTAAAAATCACCATTTAAAACAAATAAATAATAAAAAATTATTTCAAAAAAAATTTTTGGGAAGAGAGGCTACAAATCTACCCACCTTAAAAATAATTTCGTCCTCAAAATTCTAATTCATAACTATTCCTTAAAATTCGAAAGGAAGTCTACTATTTCCAAAATCTCCTCAAATTTTAATTCCTCCAAAATAGTTTATGCCTTTCTACTAGCCATTTTGTAGCTACGAAACTTCGAGAACTTCTACCCACCTTTGGTCACACTACTCCTCAAAATACGGTCACTAAAATCTTATAACCTTCTAACTAGTGGCTAATGATTCTACCAAGATATCTAGGCATATGGCAACTATAATCCTCATTAGCTATCAAGCAACTAAAATTAAATAATCAAGCAATATTATACTATAAATTAAGAATTTTTGGTAAATCCTAGACAGCGCGATCATTCGTCACCTCGAAATAAAAGGGACGAGAATCAATGGCACGGGAAGCAAGGGAGTATAATCGAGAGCAAATATAGAGTTTTCAAGTACGTAAAGAATTTCAAGAACAATTTTCAAGGCAGTGTGGATTGAGATTTCTAAGGTTTAGTCAAAGTCGCAGGCTCGTATCAGTACAGTTACGTAACCGATACGATATGCTCTGACCTGCATGGGCCACCATAAAAACTTGTCATGACCCGTACCCGCTTTTCGGACGCGAGCTCGTGAGCAAGCCAGCTACGTATCGAGCGGACTCCAGCCCGACTCGAGTACGTATAAGCTGTCCAGAGTAGGGTATCATGCCTAATCTAAACTATATCTCAATCCACAGAAATCATTTAAACAAGAATGAACAAGTATGGGTCATGGTCTGCAGCCCACTAGCATATTGTTCGATTAGACTCCAAGAATAATATGAGTCTATAAAGCTAAGATGATAAGTAGGATATCATGAAAACACGAGAAAGATAGTAAATCAATAACACTAACAAAATACCTGAATCATGCGATTGAAGTCAACTACCACATGCTCAGCTAACTAACTCCGTATAATCAGCTACCTGAAGAGATCATCAGGTCCTTAGAGGACTAGCAAGATACATAAAACATGCCTACTAATATGACAGTAAATAACATGTAAGAAGGATAAGAACACTGCAAGGAGAACATCTAAGGACGACGAGTCATGTGGAAATGTAATACTAGACTTGGCTATCAATCAATCGATTAACCCCTATAGCTTGTAGTATAATACAAGATACTCCCAATCTATAGTAGATTTTGACTGTAATACAATGCAAGATACTCCCAGTCAAGATTAGCCAATTCTAGTATCGATCTCCTCTCCTAAAGGATACAAATTCAAGTAGACTCCTATAAATCGTAGTACAATGCAAGATACTCCCAATTTATAGTGTCGTAAGTCAAGTCAAGTCAATCAATCAATATATGCTATAGGTCGTAGTACAATGTAAGATACTCCCAATCTATGGCATGTCTCAAGTCAAGTCAATCAAGTAATATCAAGGTAGAAGAATCGGCTATAGGTCGCAGAACAATGTAAGATACTCCCAATCTATAGTATGTCTCAACTGTAGTACAATACAAGATACTTCCAGTCAAGATTGGTCAAGTCAAGGACAGATATAGAAACTGACAACTCAATCACGAGACAAGATACACGAAGAGACCAATAATCAAACAATGTCGAATATCCTATACGTGCACGTAATCTAAAACAAGTAAAGCAATCAAGGACAACAATCACAATATGGAGTCATGTAACAATATAAAAGGAAAACAATAAAAAGAAACAATGTAAATACTGTATATGTTCGACAAGGTATACTTGCCTGGGGTTGCACAGAGAACCAACAGTGTATCGCCAATCAATAAGTCAGAAAGTCCAAGTCATCACAACTGTCTCCGAAAGCTGAAATAATATTAGCAATATTTTCAGAATAGTTAAATTAGCTAGGATTGCCTGTCCTTAAGTCCAATTCTGGACACAAGAGTAAAACGGTAATTTCGGGCAAAAACGATGTCCGTCGTTGGACCCGCTTTGCACCGAAAATTGTGCCAGAATCAATGGTCTCTAAAGTCATCAAACTACATGTCTACGGATCCAGTTTTCTGATACAAACCCAACCGTATGTCCAGTTTTGGATTTTGGTGGGCCGTACACAAATCGCCCGTTGAATCGGGTCGTGGGGCTCACAAAATGGCGATCCAATCAACTGTCTCAGAATTGGACCAAACTAGGCATACAGGACCAGAAAAATGATACGGTCCTGTTGGCGTAAGTTTTGTCTCGATCTGACGAACGTGCACAAAGTAATTGGAAAATTTGCAAAGAGGTCGATACGGTGAATTTTGACGGATACGCATCAAATTCGTCGCGCACACACGACCAATTTGAATTCCATCAAAGCCCACACGTCCACGAAGCCGTTACGCACCTTTCGATGCTTTCGGTTCGCGACCACGTCGCCCGGATTGGCGGGACGCACGTCGTATCGAAGGATTTTTAAGTTTTCGAAAATTGTTTTTATGGGTTTTTCTCGATCTTTCCCAGGGTTTCCTTTACTGGATACACAACTAGAAATTAAACCAATAATGGGGTTTCCATCTCCTATAGGTTGTCTTAGTTCTGTTCAAATAGAATTCGATAATTTGCCATGGATTAGCAGATAGTTGCCTTCCAAAACATACTATTGGGTTTAGTTGTACTGTTCAATATGAACAGTTTTTCCTCGATTTTTACTCGATCTTTTACTGGTGTATATTTCGAATGAAATAAAACTAATTGATAGGATATGGAGTGGGTAGGGTTGTGATCTCACCTGAGGAAGTAGATCGAAACATGATCCACTGTGCGATGAGATATCCTGTCCTGAACTCGGACTGGCGCGGTGTTACTGCTGTCGTTTTCTTTGCTGCGTCCGGCGTGCGCAAGCGGTTTCTCTCCCGTCCGGCGACCCACACGGTGGCACACGGCCGTGGGTGGCCGCCCAGGTGGATGGCGAGGTCAGGGCGTCGAGGATTTTAGGGTTTCTCACGTGCTTCTCTTCCTGAGTCTCTCGATATATACTCGGTCTTGGGTTCGAGTACTCAGCATCTTTTATGGTTGGCCTCGGCTTGGGATGCCTAGGCTGGTCGGGCCTGGCTCCCCTGGCTGGGTTGCCTGTTGGGCCGATCGGCTGGGCCTGGGTTGGTTTAGTTGATGTGGGGCTGGGCTTGGGGGATTTAGTCTGGACTAGGAATTATATTAGTATTGTTTTCTTTTTCTTTTTCTTTTTCTTTTTCTTTCTTTTTCTTTCTTATTTAGCAACATTTGTATATATGCACATATATGTATACTCACACACACATATATTTATACACATTATACACTTATATAATTTATTATACATGCATACACCTTTACTTATATATATTTATATACACATACACATGTACACATATATATATATATATATATATATATAATATATATATATATATATATATATATATATATATATATATATTTAATTATATATATATTTTATATATATATATATATATATATATATATATATATATATATATATATATATATAAATATATATATATATATATATATAATATATATATATATATATATATTGGAATATTCATATATGTATGCGTAGATATGAATATGTTTACATATTCATATCTACGCATACATGAATATTCCAATATATATATATATATATATATATATATATATTATATATATATATATATATATATTTATATATAATATATACATATATATATATATATATATATAATATATATAATATATATATATATATAATAAATATAAAAAAAAAAAAAAAAAAATATATATATATATATACATATATATATATATATATATATATATATATATATATATATACATATATATATATGTTTGCATATTCATATCTACGCATACATGAATATTCCAATAAAATTCTACATTCCTAATTACCATTTTTCTAGTGTAGGACTAATTTATATAATATGAATATATTATAACATTTATTTGACAGAAATATATAACCAATAATAATAAATATTATATAATAATATCCTCAATAAAATAATACTAATAATAATTACAAAATTTAATAAACCAATAACGGGTGTACATATAATTATATATACAGTCTAATAATTCAAAAACGTACAAGGACACATTATACAATTATCATTGAATATCAACTAATTTTGATATCCATAATTTATTAATAAAATACTTATAAAACCTGCATTAGATCATTAAAATGGAATACGGCATAATCCTACCAGAAATATATCAACATGAACGTCTTTGGACGGGTCGCACGACTACATGGGCTCGGCTCAGTTCGGGTCCAGTCCAGACTGGTTTGGTACAACCGGGTCTTCCACAAGTCAATAAAGCTTAATAATGAATAATTAATTAATAAATAAATAATTTCGGTAAGGGTTAAGTCGCAACTTGATCTGGTTTTCCTAGTTAGGACACACTTATGGCTGAGTCTTCCTTGGCATGGCTAATACACTAGTCAAGGCACGCCACTGCACTATTCGTGCCATGATTCCTAGTCGTCTGGTACTCCAAAACTCAACCATGGCTAAAGTCATCTACCGTAAAAATTAACTAAATTTTTATAAAATTTCTAAAAATCACCATTTAAAACAAATAAAATAAAAAATATTTCAAAATTTTTTTTGGGAAGAGAGGCTACAAGACCTACGAGCCCATACTGATTCAACCTTAGCCTAACCCATACATTCTATTATATGTCTCTAACTAAGGCCTAAGTTACTATCAACAGTAATTCAAGTAACATAAAGAACTTCCCTCCTTATTCTCTAATGATTTCAAACTCAACGGCTATGCACAGGGTCTAGCCAACTACTCCCTTCCCCAGTACAAACAACGACACCAAGGTAGCTCGACACATGCTTGCATCCTATCTCTAGTATTCTACATGAAATCCAAAACAAGGTCGCAAGAGTGCACAGAAAATATACCTGAAATGAGTACTAATGTATCTTGGGGAATGACTGATCCGGACTCGAGCACGAAAATATGATCATATGTTTCCGATTTCCTTCTTCATATGTCCAGGCAGTAATCGAACCCTGGTTCAAGCATTTTATCAAATACTTAGAGCACAGAAAGAGAAATAGGGGTGATATCTGAATTTTAAGAGAGCTTCATCAGAAAAATAGGAATCAAAACCCTTCAGAGATCAACACCTCAATTCTTGACCAAAGAAATGTATTCAAGAACTAACCTACTCCTAATGGCAGTTCTTGATTAATCGACTGTGCCTAGAATGATCGAGCAGATTTTTCTGCAACAGTCAATCATAATTATTCGTCTGAAAGACACGAAAGAACAAAGAAAATCAAGAGTCATGAACTTACCAAATTAATGCATTAATCGGTCGATAAACACAGTAATGGATTCAGAACGATGAGTCGAACACCGATACTGAATTGAGTACCAATCAATCCTTGCGGCAAAACTTGATTGAAACAGGGACTGATCAATAAATTTATATTTATCTATTGAAAAGGAAGGATCGAAAGGACTCCAAGAACCAGTTCTACCAATCGCTCGATGAAGGACTACTGGCTCGTGGTGGAGAAAGACAACGGCTAACTCTCGGGAAGATGACAATGAGTCCCTACTCGCCAGCGAAGATGCCGTGTCGTGCTCCGGTGTTGCTAGAAAGACGAGCTAGCTAGGCTTTGTGAATCAACATTGTACACCACCGCCAGTCGTCGTAGGAGCAGTGTGTAGAACCCTAGGGGGTGAATAGGGAAATAAAAAATAACTTGATCACAAGAAGCAATATATGACAAATAAAGAGAGAGTAGGAAGATCAAACACAAGATGTATCCTGGTATCCTCGCTTGTGGCAATCCAGTCCCGGAACTCTCTTCGGCTTAAATCCACTATTTAATCAAATAGTTCACACGAGTTTGGATCCGAACTCGCCAACTTCAACACGAGTTTGGATCCGAAGACTCGCCAACTTCAACACACGAGTTTTCTTACGAAGGCTCGCCAACTTCAAACAAAAGAGAAGAGAACTTGTTGATCTTCTAACATGTGAAGATCGAAAAATACAACTCTTAAATACTCTAGCACTTTGGGAGAGGATGATAATTAATAGCTTGGTAGAGTATTACTGGTGGAGCTCTTGGTTGTTTAGAAAATTTATGGCAAGAGTTGGTGAAAGCTTCAAGAGAGAGAAGGCTTTCATTTATAGAGAAACCAAGAGTAGGTGGCATTTAATGCTCCTGAATACACCCAGATCGGCATACCGTCGGTATGCACCGGCATACCATCGGTATACCGGTCGAACAGTAACGGTCATATTAATATCCGTTGGGAGCATTTAATGCTGCCATTAATGCAGTCTATGACATTCAAAAATCAAATTTCGTAAGCCGGTATACCGTCGGTATGCCGCGGTATACCGTCGGTATGCCGCGGTATACCGTCGTATACCGTTGTGTGTCACAGAACCTTTTTGTAATAAACAAAACGGTATATCGTCGGTATGCCGGAGCATACCGTCGGTATGCCGAAGTTTGTCACAGAAAGTTCTATGGCTCACAAAACGGTATACCGCCGGTATACCGGAGTATACCGTCGGTATTCTGACGTTTTTCACAGAACGTTTTTTAGGCAAACAAAACGGTATACCGCCGGTATGCAGGAGCATACCGTCGGTATTCCGATGTTTGTCACAGAACGTTTTGTGGTCCACAAAATGGTATACCGCCGGTATGCCGGAGCATACCGTCGGTATGCCGACAATTTTCACAGAAAGTTTGTGGACGGTAGAACGGTATACCGCCGGTATGCCGGAGCATACCGTCGGTATGCCGTTCTATAAGATATTGATTTTTGACTTAAAGCTTTTAGTTTGTCATCCAACCTTAAGTGTTTACAGATATACCTAGACCTTGTACAGACTCGAAATCTTTAAGCAGTGTAGGAAGCCGTCTATGCAAGGAGCGCCGGTATCTGCTTCAGTCTTCAATGCAATGGATGGTAGAACTTGAAAGGACAGACTTTATGTAGTAGAGCTTCTGAGAAGATATGAATCTGAAGACACAGAAAACTAAACTACGAAGATGCTGTTAATATATCAAAATAAATGTGCCAACAATCTCCCCCATTTTGACAATTGATAAAATAGAGAGATAGCATCTTCAGGGAGTAACTCCCCCGTAGGTAGACAACTCCCCCTCAATACGTTTTCTCTCCTTTGTCACTTAGTCAAAGATGGGAATAAAAGAATTTAGCATGAATATGAAACATAGTAACATAGATAAAAGCATGTTATTTAGATAAAAGTTGAAACAGTGATACATGCAGGACACCCATACTACATAAGACATAGTAAAACTCTCCTCTACGAGAGTTTAGCAAGACAATAAAAAAGACCAATATAAAGTCCCCGTAGGACTGCAAACTACTAGAACCAACCAAACACTGGTCCCCGAAGGACCGCAAAAGACATAAAAAAGACAACCACACAACAAAAGAACAACCAAATATTCAAATCATCAACCCGAGGAAGCAACCCCTACTCATCAGCCGGATCATCCCCACCCTCCTGAGCCTGGTGGAAAGCGCAAAAGGGATCAATGCCGTCTGGGTACATAACCCGTAGGCATTGGGATCGAAGAAGCGGGGTGCTTGGTACAATGGATCCTGAAGGTTCAGATCCAGAAAAGCATCCCGTTCCTGAAGGTGCGCTGAAGAAAGTATGCCTGGTCATGGAAGCGAGACTGGATGAGGGTGCCCAAGCCACGAGTGTGCCCGCATCTGCTCCTCGGCCTGAGCCATCCGTATGTCAAAATGCTGCTGTGTCAGCGGCATGTAGTGGCCCAAGGCAGAAAAGTAGAGGCGGGTGCAACAGAGCAGAAGCCGACGGCTCTTGGGAGGAGGAGGCACGAGATGTGGAGGCACCACCGAGGGAGCGGGAAACAGCAAGGAATGATGGTGCACCGTCCGAGTAGCAGAGG
>JANAVB010030202.1:0-27671 GCA_029216955.1 Iris pallida | reverse complement strand
AGTGTGACTCATGTGACCTAGTTTGACTTAGTGTCTGAGTCTGACCTAGATTACGTCCTATACTATAGAATCAAGCCTAACTGTTGAACCCTAATTAGCTTATATATCTTATCTTTAGGTCTGTGGCATCACTCTGAGCATCGACCCCATTTGACAGCTCAGACCGCAGGCGAGTACATTCACTGATAGTTTTCATTGTCTTGATCGCTATATCCGATTCAGTCGTAGTGTCTTACTTGATTCTCAGTCAGATAGTTCACTAGTACACGTGGATCATGACATGAGATGTTGTTCCTAGATTCTGGGTATATTGGTACACTTCCTGTCTTGTTTCCTGTACTTGTATAGACACCGATTTCTAAGGGATTGCTACCCTCTTACGAAATCACGTGCCATGACGTGTCATGTCCATATCCTTGTACTACTCGGGGATGGAGAATATTAGGGGCTATATGATCCAAGCCACCCTGTCACTATTCATGTGCTCGTGCCACTCTTCCCTCACGAAGGGTGTAGCGAGATCCTCTTGCCGTGCTCGTTATCCAGGTTGGCCGGCATAACTTTCGTTGAGGTCACCGCGGATTGTCGGGCCAAGTGGATAGCCTGTCCTGTCACTTATCCCAAGCCGATCACATATCGCTCTAATAATTCAAGTCACATTTTTTTATTTACTTTATCTTATCGTATATCCTGCTCTGTTCTATATTCAGTATTTTCTCATGCCATGATATACAGTTACTCCGTGCTCTACTTGCCTTTACATTGTACCTTAATTGGAGACTAAGTTCTGCTCGGGAGAAGGGTTACAATCCCGGTCCTTGTTTGGTTTAAGGGTTGTAGCTCAGCTTTCGAACGGTTTCCCAAGTCTTCATATATCTTTGTCTTGTAGTTCATTATACTGTCTCTTATAGAATTTGTCAATTCACATGGAACTGCTGTTAGTGTTTGTACTTGCTTATTTTCCTGACAGGATACCGTGATAATATTTTAGGAGTGTTATATACCATTATTGGACTTCATGATGTTGCTAGCTGAGGTGAATCTCACATATTTTTTCTATGTGAGTGCCTGGTGTTTCCTTAGTTGTCTTGTTTTTCCTTCTTTATTTCCTGTCTTATGATTCATTCTAGTAGTTTCTAGTTGTCTTGTGCTTTAGTTATCTTTCTTTGTCTTATCATCCCTAGCTGTTGTGATGTGACTAGAATATATTTAGTTTATAGGCCTTCTAGACGTAGTGTATATTTATGGGTACTAGACAGCGTTCTACCGTCGATACTGCAGCGTAGCTGGGCGTCGTCTACGTATTCGTACCGTATATCCGGGTGCGGGTCGTGACACGTTTTTAGTGGTGGCCCATGCAGGTCAGTCTTTGCAATTAATGCGAAGTCGTGGGATACTTGAGCTTTCGGTACACTGCGAGCCTGTCCTAGGATTAAGATTGAGTCATATAATTTTTAGGAATTGGTACTCAGTCACATATTAGGAAACTCTTGGTAGATTCCAGGATGGCTCCTGGAAATCTTATTTCGAACTTTTTGAAACTTTTCTCATTTATTTCTGTCCGTCCTGATTTCTGAAACATCTGTCCGTTATCAACTTTATTCTTTCTTGGAATGAGTTGTGGACCCTAGAAGGAGTATAAGTTGGACTTATATCTCCTAGTTGAGACGAGAATATGATTTGCCAGTCTCGTATCAGGTTGAGATTGTTTTAGATTATATTCCAATGATTTCCTTTATCTTGATCTAGATAGTACCTTTGGACATCTCCTGAAGAATTTTCTTCTAAACCCTATTCGGAATCTATTTCCGCTAGTTTCCATTTATTTGTCTTTAATTCGTTGTTAAATTTGAATTCTTGATGTTCGTGTTGACTTCGATTTGATCTTGTTTGAGATAGTTTTTAAGGATTGAGTTAGGATATCCTGATAAACATATTTGATGGAGACAATGAGAACGATAAATGTCTACTTTATAATAGAGTTTGGAATTTATCGCAGTCATATTACTAGCCTGACAGGGACATGGAGCCTGATTTTGGATATACTATCCTAGTTATGGTATTTAGATTCTCTTGCAGCCATACCGGTTGGCGCGTAGAAATCTAGATGACATGATTATAGGGTGTATACCTTAATTATGGACTCTATCGTTTATTGCAGCTATGTTTACTGACGTGACGTAAATCCTGGCAACATGATTTTGGATAGACGTGTATGGTATCAGGTCATATCTTAAATTGATTCACTTCTTTGACCAAATGATGAGGACAATTCATACCCTTATTTCTCGACTTATCATTCATTTCTTTTCTCATCTTGTGATGATTTTCTCACGCCATCATTTTCTTTGACTTGTTTAGCTATGTCTTGATTACACCAATCACCTATCTCATATCTACATCTGTTTATCTACACTTGAAAACTCTAAATTTTTGAAATTTTTATCTCTCAATTGTTTCTTAAATTTCGATACAGTTAAGATTTGATTCCCTTCTGTCCATGACCACATCAATTTTTGTCGTCTTGTTTATCGTGCTAAAGAGTCTTGGTGCTGACTAGACTCTAGATGACTTCAATTCCCTTGTCTTGGATTTTATCCTTGGATGTTCGGCCCAGCCTTCGTTGATCTTATTCTCCATCTTGTCCAAATTCTGATTTCTCGAAGTTGATCAACTTAGATCGTGTTGAGACAAATTTCTTTATCGTGGTTTGGATTTCAATGCTATTAACCCTCGTGCATTGCCTTCTGATTGATCATGTTGGATTTTGAATACCCGTTGCCTAAACTCTTTTCGACCCTGATTAATTTTCTGATTATATCTGAACTCATTGTGCTTTCTACCAGATGACCTGGCGTGACTAAGCCGACTTAAATCATTTGATCGTGATTTTAACGATCATAACTTATATCTTATTTGCCTCAAACTCGTGCCTAAATTTTTGATTTTCAATCACGACTAACTAGCGTGACTACGAAATTAGTCATGTTAGAATTAAACATGTTTGACTTCTACCGTGCCTAATTGACTTGGTTCCTTCCTAAATTGTGCTTTTAGACCGTGATTTCGAATTCATGATTTTTCGTCTTTCACACTGAACTTGGATCTTGATCGTGCTTACGTGGACCTATAATCTGATTTATATCAAATCTATATCTCATCGTGCATACTCAAGTTTTCTCTCCATTTGATTCTCTAGCCTTGTTTTAGTCATGAGGTGTTTGCGATTTTCGTCGCTCTACTCTACTTCGTGCCTATGTGGTTAATCGTTCCAAAAATTTTAACGCATCTGGGTCTTGATTTCACTCATGACCAGTGGGTTAAATTCTCGATCAATGTTGTGCTAAGCATTGTTTATTCCGAACAATGCCCCAATCACGCATTTTTGTCTTGATCGTGCTATGTATAACCCTAAATCTAATTTTATCGAGCTGAAATCCTGTTGATCAAATTTTTTGACTGATTGTAATCGACGAAGCTCAAGTTTTGATTTCGTTATCATACCTCTCGTGCCAAGTGAACTTAGACAATTTCCATTTTAAAAAGTCCGAACTTGGAGAGTATTTCATGACTTGACTATTTTGAATCATGCACATATGATTTTGTTTCGATCATGATATTATCGTGCCAAATTGTGCCTGAACAATTTGCATCGATTATCTGATCGTGCAAAACTCGTCATTTTTTTTGGATCGGCCTAAAATATTGCCTAAATCTTCTATCATGTTTTTAACGACCCACATACCAACCCTTAATTTCGAGGACAAAATTTTTATAAGGTGGGTAGGATGTAAGCCCCCTGAATTTCCGAGATTTATTTTTGAATTTCCCAAATATTATTCTCGATAATTCTTTTTAATTGATTAATTGAATCATTTCACTTACCTGACTTGGATTTCTAGAGCTCAGGGATGCCCGTCTCTGGAAACTTTCTTCTTGAAGTTTGTACTAGACGAGATATCTTCATGTTATATATCGTGTCCCTCGAACTTGTTCCCTTGTGCTCCATTGCTTTGCGCAACGTTCGGGTCAATTAGACCAATTTATTGTCTACCGTAATTCGTGACTTAATTTCCAATTTAAATTCGGGCCTGACATCGGTCCAATCCAGTCGGCCTAATATGGCCCTGGCCTGTTTTGAGTAAACTAGCAGGTGCCACTTGCGTGCCACAATTTCGATCATCCCTTGTGCTCCTATTTTATCTGATTTAATTGCTTAAAAATTAAAATCTTGGCTTCGACTTTGTCCAAACTTGCCCACGTCCGAACCCAGTGGACATACCCTACATGACAGCCTATCATCCCACTGATGTGTCTGCATTTTTCTCTATTTGAAAATACGTTTATTTGTATAAATATCTTTATTTCTCTCTCTTTTATATGTGTGTATATATATATATATATATATATATACATATAAAAAAATAAAAAAATCTACATCTATATATATATATATTCTCTCTCTCTCTTTCTCTCACCACCAAACACCCACCCCTCCCCCATGTACAGCCGACCACTTCCCCCTCTCTCTCACTAAAATATTTTCTCTCTCTATTCCTCACTCTCTCTAAATATCTCTTCTCTCTCTCTCTATTCTCACCCTCTCTATTTATATATTTAATACACACCACACATAAACCCTCACTCACCCCTCACCTCTCCTTACACTCACCCCCACTCCTGTACGAGCAGCAAACCCCCCCATCTCTAACTCTCTCTCTCTTTAAATCTCTATTCTCATTCTCTCTCCCCTCTTTACATATTATACATACATGTAATCTCTCTCTCTCCCTCTCCCCTCCTTTATTCAACACCAACACCCACTCCTCCATCACCACACCGCAACTCCACACCATGCCGAGCCCCCATGGCGAGCACCCCACCTCTCCTCATTCTCTTCCTCCATTCTTCATCCTCTCTAACACCATCACCCTCTCACCATCAATACCATCTCCACCACCTCTACAACAACACCACCACCATCACTATATAGCCAAACCACCACTCCACCCCCCCGTGCCCGGCGCTGCGCCACCGCCGCCGTGCCCGACCTCCGCCGCGCAAGGTCGACGCGCCACGCAGCAGCAGCTGCTGGCGGCAGCAGCGACGTGGCAGCAGCCACTGCCGCGTCACCACCGCACGTGGCGCCGCCGCGCGCCAGCCGTCGCCGGCGAGCCACCCATGGCCGGGCGTCCTCAGGCGAGGCCCCCCTTGCTGCCTCCATCGTCCCCGACGCGGGAAACGGGCTATCCGTGCATTTTGCACGAGATCCCACCGTGACGCGCGCGGGAACGGAATACAGAATTCGCGTTCGGGACAGCGACTTCGCGCACATTTTTCCGGAAATTCGACCGTTGGATCGGCGATTTTTTGCTCCGTCTCAATCTCGGTATATACCCTTCATCCCTCTCAAATTTCATTCGTTAATTTCGTCGTTTGATACATCAAAATCGGCCACCAAGTTGACCGTTTAAATTATGTTATTTTTGGACAGTTTCGTGATGCCAACTTCGCGGGTTCGTATCTTCGTCGTCGCAGCTCCGGTTGGTGCGCTACCAGTTCCTGTGCGAAGCTGGTATAACCCTCTTCCTGCCCCCTTTAGATTTTATTTCAGTTTGAGCTTGTTAGGTCGGTCGAATTCGACGCCAAAGTTGGTCGTTCAAATTCTTAGTGTTGCACTTGTAAAATTTTATTTTTGAACCTGGGACTCCGGATTCAATTTCTGACACCACCAGTATACTCGTGGCGTCGTTCTGGCATATTTTCATATAAAGTTTGCTTGATTTGGAGAACGTGGGCCCTGGCACGCATTTCGGTGCAAAGCGGGTCCCACTTTCTGAGTCAATGGTCACTTTGAGGTCGGCTCATCGGAAACATTCTGGATATACCGTTGAGTTCGTATCGTCATTCTGGACTCGTTGACATATAATTTGCTAAGTTTAGTGGACATTGGTTTCGGCACGCATTTCGGTGCAAGTTGGATACCAATATTCGGTCAGCGGGTCATTTTGAGATCGGCTCATCGGAATCCAATTTTGGATATACCGTTGAGTTCGTATCGTCATTCTGGACTCGTTGACATATAATTGATGAGTTCTGAGGACATTAGCTTCGACACGCTTTTCTGTGCAAATCGGATTTCCAGTATCCGGGTCAACGGACCATTTGAGATCGGGCCATCGGAATCCAATTCTGGATATACCGTTGGGTTCGTATCGTCATTCTGGATTCGTGGACATATAATTTGTTAAGTTTGGTAGACTAGAATTCTTGCACATTTTTCGGTGCAAAGCGGGTCCGATACGGACACCGTTTTAACCCGAAATTACCTTTTTGCCCATGTGTCCAAATTGGACTTATGGACAGGCTATTCTAGCTGATTTGACCATTCTGGACACGTTGGTGATGTTAGTTTCATCATCCGACACCCTATTATTATAATCTTTCTCTTTTGTGGTATTTTGAGATCCATCGATTCCAATGATTTCACCATCACTGGAATCGATATGTTGACCCTGTAGATGTTTATAAAGATTAGCTTTGGCCGTGTTTGACCATAGTGACTACTTTGACCAAAAGTCAACTGTTAGCACATTAGCCTAGTTTGACCTAGAGTTGACCAGAGTTGACCAGTTGACTGTAAGTCGACCATTGACCCAGTTTGACCTAGTGTGACTCAGTGTGACCTAGTTTGACTTAGTGGACTGAGTCTGACCTAGATTACGTAGCTTATACTATAGAATCAAGCCTAACACTGTTGAACCCTAATTAGCTTATATATATATCTTATCTTTAGGTCTGTGGCATCACTCTGAGCATCGACCCCATTTGACAGCTCAGGATCGCAGGCGAGTACATTCACTGATAGTTTTCATTGTCATGATATCTGCTATATCCGATTCAGTCGTATTGTCTTAATTGATTCTCAGTCACGATAGTTCACGGACTAGTACACGTTGGATCATGACATGAGATGTTGTTCCTAGATTTCTGGGTATATTGGTACACTTCCTGTCTTGTTCCCTGTACTTGTATAGACACCGATTTCTAAGGGGATTTGCTACCCTCTTACAGAATCACGTGCCATGACGTGTCATGTCCAGATCCATTGTACTACTCGGGGATGGGGAATTATTATGGGCTATGTGATCCAAGCCACCCTGTCACTATTCATGTGCTCGCGCCACTCTTCCCTCACGAAGGGTGTAGCGAGCCTCTTGCCTTGTGCTCGTTATCCAGGTTGGCCGGCATGACTTTCCGTTGAGGTCACCGCGGATTGCCGGGCCAAGTGGATAGCCTGTCCTGTCACTTATCCCAAGCCGATCACATATCGCTCTAATAATTTAAGTCACATTTTTATTTACTTTATCTTATCGTATATCCTGCTATGTTCTACATTCAGTATTTTCTCACCATGCCATGATATACAGTTACTCACATGCTCTACTTGTCTTTAAATTGTACCTTGATTGGAGACTAAGTTCTGTTCGGGAGAAGGGTTACAACCCCGGTCCTTATTTGGTTTAAGGGTTGTAGCTCAGCTTTCGAACGGTTCCCAAGTCTTCATATCTTTGTCTTGTAGTTCATTAACTGTATCTTATAGAATTTGTCAATTCACATGGAACTGCTGTTAGTGTTTGTACTTGCTCATTTTCCTGGCAGGATATCGTTGATAATATTTTAGGAGTTGTTATACCATTATTGGACTTCATGATGTTGCTAGTTGAGGTGAATCTCACTATTTTTTCTATGTGAGTTGCCTGGTAGTTATCCTTAGTTGTCTTGTTTTTCCTTCTTTATTTCCTGTCTTATGATTCATTCTAGTAGTTTCTAGTTGTTCTTGTGCTTTAGTTATCTTTCTTGTCTTATCATCCCTAGCTGTTGTGATTGGCTAGAGTATATTTATAGTTATAGGCCTTCTAGACGTAGTGTATATTTATTGGGTACTAGACAGCGTTCTATCCGTCGATACTGCGGCGTAGGCTGGGCGTCGTCTACGTATTCGTACCCGTATATCCGGGTGCGGGTCGTGACAGGAACCCTTCACAAGCATCCAATCTTTGTCCCTAAACAAACTATCATAGCCATCATTTGCCAACCTTTCTACCGAAACCAAGTTGTAGCACAAACTAGGTACATGTCGCACACCCTTAAGAACAAGTTTATCACCAAGCTCCATTGTCAAGTGCACATTATTGATGCCTACAACTGCAGCCGTCCCCTTGTCGCCCATCTTCACACGTCTAAAACTGTCATCCCAGTATGACGTAAAGATCCTCCTATGTGGAGTGGTATGATATGACACCCTGTGTCTATGACCCAGTCGCCATCATGACACATGCCATAAGGTTTCTCTATGTTGGTCGCTTCGATGATGATATCTCCAAATGTCGTGAGATCCTTGTAATCGTCCTTCCCTTTTGCCTTCTCAGCTTTGAGCTTCATGCAGTTCCTCTTGATATGATGTAACGCCCCAGTCCCAAAATACGTAGGACTAGAAACGTATCATGCCAGCTGTCTACATACGAAGTATACTCCAATATATGGATATCTCGTATGTACACATAAGCTGTAAAATAGTAACCATGAAGCTAATCTCATCCACAAACCAATATCATAAAATCAACTTATTAAAGTCATTTGTACAAATTGGGCGGAGACAAAGTCCACTACCAACTATCTCAAAATAAAATGTACAAGAAGTGAATCGATAAAATATCAAACGAACCAAGCGCAATTCTCTTCGAAGGAAGGGAGAAGATCACGGCCTTGGCTAGAACACCTGCAGTAAATCATGAAAGCATACACCTGGAGAGATAACCAGGTCCTCAGAGGACGTAACAAGATACAGGAAGAACATGCCATGTAACTGCATAAGTAAAAAAATACTATAAACTACAACACAACAGGTACCTAACCATCTATGTGATATGCACTTTGAGGACAACGTTCTACATAGCTGTACGGATTCACACAAGCAAGTAATAAAGAGTGGCCGTCAAGTAGCGCTCATCCGAGACACTATCGCCGGGCAGCAAGTAGCGCTCATCCGAGTCACTATCACCCATAAATGTGTAAAAAGTAAATGTAGCCCCTACGCTAGTAGCTGTCCCCTCCCCCCAATGATACTATACATGCATCGTAACCACGACACACCAACACGTGTCGTTTCCACAACACGGTTTATATTCAATAACTGTCAAGTCTTCTAACATGCATCTATTGACAGTTATTCCTACGCATGCGTACGGGTGATCAGCCAACACGCAAGTGACCACTACATGATACTCAAAACTCATACACGACTCGTGATACAATCGTGACAAGTTAATGACATGCACTCTATTGACGGTAGTCACTTAACTCTAGGTCCACATGCAAGAAAAAAATAATAAATAAAGAATATAGATACAATAACTGAAATAAAATGCAACTATATGTAAGCAATAAATATGGCAAGATATCTTACCTGATTTCGTGCTGTAAATATGAAACGCCGCTCCCGCGTCCACGCCTCCGGACCGACGCTCCTAGATAATTAATTAACTAAATTAAGTCACTACTTATGAAACTTACGATACGACTTAATTAGTCAAAGTAATGTGTTAAAATTATATTCAATCTCTCGTGGAACTCCATACAATCACACACAGGTTCCACGAGACATCGAAACACAGTTTTAGGGTTTCTAACTTTTAATTAGTCGGTTATGCCCCTACTTCAATAACATACTTAAAAATCATATAAAAATCATAAAAATAATATTTAAACTAATTTTCTACAGACTTATCTCTGAAATTCTAGAATTAAAATTTCTAAAGACATTTATGACTAGTTGATTAATAAGTCAGGTAGTCTACCCGAAACTCGTCCGGAACATAGTTAATAACTCAAAATTGCTAAAATAACCAAAAATATATTTTAAACAGCAATAAAATAATTTATTTTATAGAATAATATTAGATGTAAAAGGGTTGAGTTATACTACAAGTTTGGGACATTCTAGGTCAATCGGTTATCCGAAATTAGCTAGTTTTGACCTACAATTTTCTCGACCAGATTTGAGTTGTTAAAATCATGGAAAAATACTTAAAATCCTAATTTATGTATATGAACACACATAAAATTCAGTTTCGAAAATAGGCACCAATAACTCATATTTCCTTTACAATGGGGTTAATTTTGATCCTACCGACACATGAATATTACGCATATATTTCATGAAACCTTTATGGATGATTATACCTAACAAAATCCATCAAAATATGATTTCTACAGAATTAATAATATATTTTTTATAGAATTTTAGTAAAGATTTTTAGAAGAAAAGATTTGGGTTCTTACCAAAGATCCTTGTTAGAAAGGGTGATGATGACTTCTCTTCACCAAAGCTCCAATCTTTTCTGCTATTCTCGCTTGCTAATCCTCTCTTGGTGAGTATAGAAGAGTTGATAATGGCTATAGAGTATTGGATGGGGGATATGGAGTTTTTTTTTAGGGTTTGTTTTGAGGGGTTTCGGGGATGTATGGTGGAGGAGATGAGTTTTTGTGAAGGATGGAGAGATGTGCAATGGAGGAGATGATGTATAGATGCTATGGGGAGTTTGTTGCTGCCAAAATTATGGAGAGGGAGAGGGGTTTTGGTCGGCCAAAGGTGAGGGAGAGAAAGATTAGGATTTGGTTAAGGTTTGGGATAAGTTGGTATATTTAAACATATCCTTAAATGAATTTTAAGCAATCTAGGATTTAAATCCTATTTAATTTGATGCATTCCGCCATGAGGGGGTTGCTTGGCCGAAATTAGCATGATGGGGGTCCACTTGGCATGATTTGGTTGTTTGGTGAGTTGGCAAGTTGATTGGATTGAGGATTTAAAAAGGGGTTTCCTAATATAGAACTATTTAATTCTATCTATATAATTACACTACAAAATCTGAATTAAATACAAATAAATGTAATTATTAATATTTATTAATGCCCAACATGCCTACATAGGGATGGGTTTGGCTTGGAAGAGGTTTGGGAAGGTTTGGTGCAACCGGGTCTCCTAAAAAGTCATAAAGGCTTTCTTAACTAATTAATTAAATAAAGATATAACTTATACCATAATTTGAATGGCTAACATGCAAGAGATTACAATATGACCATGGCATTCCTAACATGGCTAGCATACTAGTTAAAGCACCCGACTACGCTAGGCATGCCATACTTTCTAGTCGTCTTGCATATTCAAACTCAACCATGGCTATAGTCCTTTTATATAATATAAATAAGATAAAAATAAATTAGAATTAAATAAAATCCAAAAAAAATTAAATATTCCTTTAAATTATAAGGGATTTTACATCCTACCCAACTTACGACAATTTCGTCCTCGAAATTAAAAATAATCATAATATCATGAATTGCAAGATTTTGTACGGAGGGAGAGTAGGTACGTCAAATCTTAGCTCAATTTTTGAAAGTATGGAGGGGTGGTTGTCATAGGAATCCCAATTGACCTCATATTCTACAAGATGGGGTATGCTTCCTTCCAGACTCTACCCAACTTATAGAAGTTGGCCACCCGTAAAGATCGTCGTCATTACAAGACCTTGAGGAGGACAATTTCTAGGGAGGGGCACGAGAATAATGGATACTTCTGACCGCAGTCTTAGATTCTAAGTGAGCCTCGATAACACCATAACGTTCTTGGTCAATAACAACTATAAGAAAGTTATTACAATCAAACATTGTCACTCTAGGGGTCATACTTCTGACAAGCTGGTAGTGACCTCTTGTTGGAATATACTAAGGTGTGTTGGTTCAGAAGGATTCGTTCTACGTCTAACATGGGAAACTAAGAAGTGAGCTTGAAAACTTAGAAAAGAAAAATTTATGGCCAAGTGATGAGAATCGATGATAATTAAAGAACCCAGGCTATAGAATATGATTAGGCAAGTGTTTTGAAAACTCTAAGTCAAAATGACTAATATGTGTGGGCTGATGTTTGGTATTGTATAGGAGGCATACGCTTGCTTGTTGGAAGGCATACGTCATAGGTGTGCGTCTTGCATAGATCTTGAGTATTCAGTTTAGTTAAAGGAATGGGTCGATATTTGCATGGGTGAAATCGAATAGGTCGAATTTGGGTCTCTATGGTTTGTTTTGAGGAAACAATGTGTCATACCCGTGGTATAATTTTTAAATGGAGCACTGGAAAGTTCGTTTGCGTGGGACATGTCTGTCATGTGAGTAGCATGACTAGTCTAGTTCGTGAGTGTGAACTTTGTCGAAAGGAAAAGGCTAGCATTGTGCTTCAATTATCAAAATTACGGTCGAGGGTATCACATGATACGAATATGGGTCGACATTATGAACCATTGAATTATTAATCTAATTGGAACCAATCATTTCCAACCACTTGTAAATTCTAAAATCTTATGTTCCTTAGAGAGGCTTGCGATCTATTTGCCTCAAAAAAATTTGCTATTGATTTATACAAAAATGATTCTATGATTGACTTGAAGAATTTAGGTTGCAATCTGTTACCGTAGTTATCTAAACGCACGAGCAAAGGGATATAAAATGCAAAATAAAAGATCGTTTCATAAATTCCATACAGACAGGAGAACGATCACGATTGTAATCCTATTCTGAGAGGTAGAGTATAATAAGTTCAATGTTCTACCCAACTTATAGAAGTTGGTTAATCGGGGAAAGTACAGTAATAGGGCTTCTAAGAAGGTCAAATTTCAAGGAGGTATAAGAAATATGAGGTATTTCCAATCATAGTCACAGACTCTATGGAAAGTCTAGGTATTATCTATTTAATATGGCCCATATATTATTTATGTTTGGTCAAGACAGTATGAGAGGTCTTGGTCAAGTATATCCGGAAGCAAGTTGGTACCGAGAGATGCATAACATAGGCTACGAAGAGATGCAGTTACAAAATCTATGGAAGGAGAATTAGTGAGCCAAGAGGTGGGACCTACATAATAGGGATGAGGGCCTATTTCATCAAGTTTGGTTTTATAGTCCCAATATGGCGATGGGCTATGATGGGTTTAACTGAGTCTCAATAGGTTCCCTAATTGGACTTCAACCTTTGATTACATGAACTTTAGATTTTAATCTATAGTGGCTGGACAAAATTTTGTAGAATTTTAAACCATCCCTATTAGGTTAGGTTAATGTAGAATAGGTTCAAATTCAAGTGGTTGGACAAATTTCCCGTCGGGTTGGTAGAATAGGTTTTGTAAGTCGTGAGATGCGCCTTGCGTGACTTTTGTGTTTAAGTAGCACACAAGGCCTCTATTGAGTGGCACACTAGTGGCATGTGCGTAGAGGGCTTCTAGTAGATCACAACCATACATTGGGCCAAAAGATTTGAGTCAAGGTTGGATCTCTAACTACAGTCCGAAAGTACATCGGTGTTATGGTAAGGGTTATCGCTAGTCCCTTTTGACCTGAAAGTCGTATCATAATAATAGAGTCCAAGAAGATGTGTTTGTGTAGGACATGATATGTCTACTTGAAGGTGGACTCATTTAAGTTTTGCATATAAATTTTGTTGGAAGGTAACAACTAGTATTACACTTCAAATATCAAAGTCACGGTAAGGAACACCAAAAGATCTAAAAAGAAAGTGGGAGTTCACGAGTCACTAATTTATCATCCTAGAGAGAACCAATTTACCTCAATCAATCGGTGATCCCCAAATTCCTAAAAGTAAGAATGGCTTACAATCTATTCACTCTAGAGACTAGGATATGGTTTTAGGAATAATGAGGTTAGGAATATTTGAGTCGCGATATCGTACCTTTACATTTGGTAATAATAAGTCACGATGTGATCGATAACATGATAGGGTAGTTGTGAATCAGTTTCGAGGATTGTACCCTGAGTCCGAATAATGGAAATGATCATGTACAGTGGTACCTGAGTCGATAAGATGGAATGACCCGCTTGTCCATGGTATACTAGAGTCTATCGGTGGAATAACGAACTCTAAAGCACGTCATGGGAAAGATCCCTAACTACTAAGTCATGAATTTCTATTTGTGTCAAACCTACCAGACTATAGTCACAAGCGTGCTAGAGGTATTAAATGTAGTGCTCATGCATCACTTGTTGATTACTAATACAACATAATGACGGGACATCATGCTACAAATTTTGGCTAAGCTGGTGAATGTGTTGTTCTAATATTATGTCACTTATTTGATAATAGAATTTTGTACCTAGAGTAACATCTGCTGAATCTGTAATCTTGGAATGGGTGTCTACCACGGTCCTTGCAATGCTTGTCCTTGTTTTAGTCTATTCTTCTCTATCTAAACTGTGGGGGCCTAGTCAAGTAAGGTTTTAGTTAAGGCATACGGGTTGCTAGTTAAGCCCAGAATCACGATGAATATTTGGAGACTCACAATAAATGATTCCTAGAGATTAGATAGTCTCATAGGTTTGTGGTTTACCCAAGGGTAAGATCTTATTCATCTTTCAAGCTCAAATGACTAGAAGGTCACAATATTACTATTAGGGTCGAGGAAAGGACGAGCAACTTTAGGCAAGGTTGTAGTTATATGGCTTGGCCGATGGTTACTATACTTGTGCATATAACTACCATGGCCATGGGGATACTCTGTATTTATCTATCAAATACGAGCGTTCGCCTTTCCAATCAGTGAAAGACAAAAGCAATAAAGAGTTCAAGAAAGATGTCATTGAATACAATTACGTAATTTAAAGGCGAATGTGTAATTCAAGAGGAATTGTCAATGCAGTCGCGGATGAGATCCTAGATACCTCTATATCTCAATCCATGTGGGATAATCATATGAAGAGCGAACCAAGTGCACTATGGTTGATCGGACCATAATACATTGATTCTAATTAGACAACATGCTTGTAGGCGTCCCCACTATACATATGTCCTGAACAAGCTCGAAAAAGAATAAGCTTGCAAAACTAGGCTATAAATAGCGTCGTTATTCATGGTATTTAAAGTATAAGTACAGGAGAATACATTGAAAGCAGTAATAAATAGTTCGAGTTTCACAAGGATCTAAGTCTTATCCGGTGTGCTTGCGTACACAGTCGTCCTAATAGTTCTTGTATCAGGTCTTAGTTGACCAATGGGTATGGGCTACAAAATCTCTATATTCTAGGTAAACATCTCTCCTACACTAGCATATATTCATTATCACTCTGTTACACTTTAATACTAGGTTAAAAGGATACGGGTGGTAGGTTGTAGTCATACTACTCAACTTATGAAGTCAACTAATGGAGTAATTGAGGAATATAACACGTATACTCGTATGAGTTATCTCCTAACCTCCCTATTCAGCACGAAAGAAGATAAGATTTGCAGTGAAAGGAATCAAGCAGAAAGAAGTCAAGATAATCAGACGAAAGTTCGAGATTCGGAATTGAGGGAGGAAGTCAAGCTTGTGGATGAGATTCCTATATCCTAATCCTATATGCAGGTTCACATCGGTACAGTAGCGTAACCGATGTGACAAACTCGACCTGTATGGGCCACCACAAAAATATGTAACGCCCCAGTCCTAAAATACGTAGGACTAGAAACGTATCATGCCAGCTGTCTACATACGAAGTATACTCCAATATATGGATATCTCGTATGTACACATAAGCTATAAAATGTAGTAACCATGAAGCTAATCTCATCCACAAACTAATATATCATAAAATTAACTTATTAAAGTCATTTGTACAAACGTTGGGCGGAGACAATGTCCACTACCAACTATCTCAAAATAAAATATACAAGAAGTGAATCGATAAAATATCAAACGAACCAAGCGTAATTCTCTTCGAAGGAAGGGAGAAGATCACGGCCTTGGCTAGAACACCTGCAGTAAATCATGAAAGCATACACCTGGAGAGATAACCAGGTCCTCAGAGGGACGTAACAAGATACATGAAGAATATGCCATGTAACTGCATAAGTAAAAATACTATAAACTACAACACAACAGGGTACCTAACCATCTATGTGATATGCACTTTGAGGACAACGTTCTACGCAGGGGCTGTACGAATTCATGCAAGCAATTAATAAAGAGTGGCCATCAAATAGCGCTCATCCGAGACACTATCGGCCGGGCAGCAAGTAGCGCTCATCCGAGTCACTATCACCCATAAATGTGTAAAAAGTAAATGTAGCCCCTACGCTAGTAGCTGTCCCCTCCTCCCAATGATACTATATATGTATCGTAACCATAACACACCAACACGTGTCGTTTCTACAATACGGTTTATATTCAATAACTGTCAAGTCTTCTAACATGCATCTATTGACAGTTATTCCTACGCATGCGTATGGGTGATCAGTCAACACACAAGTGACCACTACATGATACTCACAACTCACACACAACTCGTGATACAATCGTGACAAGTTAATGACATGCACTATATTGACGGTAGTCACTGTCACGACCCGCACCCTAGGTAGGGGCACAAATGTGTGACGACGCCCAGCCTACACCGTAAAAATAGCGTAGACGCAGTAGGTCTACTAGCCAACAAAACAGTATATAACAACCTGTCATCTCCATACGGAGGTATATAATATGAAATACTGATAACTCAATCACAATCTAGAAAGAAGAAGTATGGCACAAAAAACCAGATAGATATAAACACAAGTACAAAATCCCGCTCAACAACGAGAGAGAGACACAAGTAATATAGTTATACAATCCCAAAATATAATATAACATAAGTAGCAAGCTGGAGACAAGGTCCAGTCCAAAATATCTACTCTAACTAAACTAAGCTAGAGGCTCGTTGGGCGGAGCTAAGCCTTGTTGGACCAAGGTCTCCAAGTCTAAGCCCACTACGTCATTTGGACCGTAGTAGGTACTATAATCCTCCTCATCAGTATCTGTAATATTTTGTCAACATATCCAGTCAGGATGGAACGAGTACAATCAACTAACAACAGTTCACAAGATATGACAAAAGCTATAAGACTGTAAATAGAGAGTATATACAAGAAAATCATAGAATGTACATGTCAGTATCATGGCAAGATAAGCTGTAAATCTAGAGCTAGAACAAGGCAAGTAAAACTGATCATGGCATGTACAAGAATCAAGAATCATCTATCTAAGTGTGTGAGTACTAGTTTCAACATGTGGCCGGCTTGGGTCTGTACAAGGTCTACTGGCCTGGTTAATCATACGTAGAGTGTATGATCAATACTCACAAGATCTACAAGAGTAACAAAGTGGATAATGACCACACATCTACACTAATACTCCCCGTCCCTGACTGGTAGAGTGGATCCGAACAAGACACGCCACGACACGAGATTCTACAAGAAGGGAGCAAGTCTCCTCGAGAATCAGCATCCATATACTACACAAGAACTATAAGGGGGCTTGCATAAGACATACCAAGATAACAAGGAATAATACCTCATGTCGGAATCCATGAATACCAATCCGTGTGACCAATGTGTCAAGAACAAACATATCTACACTAATTACATGAATTATAACAATCATCATAAATTAGAAAAGTATCAGAGAATGTACTTACATGTAATATGATGGATAGATCGACTGAGTCCAAGAACAGTGCCTCGAGGACCTATAGATGGAATAGTGTATCAATATAATGGTTTGGAAGTGAAATTAAGTCATACTGAGTCAAATTAGGTTAAGATACGTCAAACTAGGTCAAACAAGGTCAAATTAGATTGTACAGGGTCAATCTAAGTCATATTAGGCCTAACCAGGTCAAACTGGGTCAATGCAAGTCAAACGAAATTAAACTAGGTCGATTTAAGTCAACAGTTGACTTACAGTTGACTTTTGGTCAACTGGTCAACTCTGGTCAACTCTAGGTCAACTTTAGGTCAAACTTGACTAACGTTGACTAACAGTTGATTTTGGGTCAACTGGTCAAGTTTGGTCAAGTTCTAGGCTATTTTTGACTTCGGTTGACTTTCGGTTGACTTTTGGTCAAAATAGTCAACCGTGGTCAACGAAGGTCAAGGCTAGTCCAAGTCCACTATTCCTAACCATTACCAACCATAATAACCTAATTTTAGCTATATCTTAGAGTATTAAACTCATATGTTGAGAATTGGGTATTATCCCTATTTATCCTATTTACCCTTCTACTCTAGTACTAAGGCCAAGTTGCTTTACCTTAGGAGTTTCAATCCTGGCTTCCTAGGGTAGTAAGATACTAGCCTACACTATCATTACCTATCAAGCTTCCTAGATAGAGTGGACATCCAGTCCATCTTACGACTCATGTTGTCGATTTACCGATTATCTTGAGTATCGCGAGATACTCAATGATATCGTGCGATACCATCCTCCTACTCCGACACGAAATCCCGATTTCAACTCGGTAGCCTACCCACAAAATCTAATTCACATTATCTAAGTCTCATCCAATTTTGGACGCGTTCCGACACTCGGAACTCAATTTCCCCCTTTTACTAAATTCTGACTCACGAACTCTCTCTAAGCTCACTCTACACACACACACTCTTAGGACTAATTGGGAGATTATTTTGGGAGTATATAAGGGAGTATATATGTATATATATGGGTATATAAACGTATAAATATATATATATATATATATATATATATATATATATATATTATATAGATATAATATATATATGGGTTTTTAGGGGGGGGGGGGGTTTAATAGGCTAAAAAGGGGGGGTCCTTAGTGCTACTGCTGCTGCTAAGTTGCTGCTACTGCTGCAGGTATTACTGCTGCTGCTGCTGCTGTTCAGTTTCAGGGGGGGGCATGCAGCTCCATCCCCCCCCCCAACAGCACCTGGCGAATTTGCCCTCCTTCTTCCTTCTATTCCCCGGCTCTCACCCTCTCATTCCTCAGCTCTAATCTCTCAAGTCTCTTCTCCTAAAATCGCGCGTTCCAATCTCACACACACGCCATATCGAATAGATGAATATATATATAGTATGACGTCACAACAACACATAACACATCTATTAATATTATATATATTTTTTTTTTATATTATGAATATTTTTATATATTTTATATATATAGATATATTATATTAGTATATATATATGATATATATATTATATTATATATATTAATATATATATATATATAATATATATAGCACACACACATTCATATCTATATATGTATATATATATACACACACATACATATCTATATATATATATATATATATATATATATATATATATATATATATATATATATATATATATATATATATATATATATATATACATATCTATATATGCATATATATATATATATATATATATATATATATATATATATATATATATATATATATATATATATATGGACACACACACACTCACACACATGGACACACACATATGTATATATATATATATGGACACACACACACACACACACAATATATATAAATATATATATACATAGATACACAAACACAAGGACACAAACACTAATCCTAAACCTCCTAGGAGTCTTCCATAGGCCTCAAATCTCTACACAAGGGACATAACCATGGGGTGGTTCCTATGGGTTCCAAAATCAATAAAATTTTATAGGAATTAATTTAGAGAATAGGTAATTACCAATTAGGAGTAAATCCTAATGAAACTCTCTCCGATTCAAAGATTCTCGAAGAATGGACACTTCCACCTTGCACTTCTCTCCCAAACTTAGGTAGCACCCTCCCTTGATGGTATAGAGAGATTCTATGGAAGAAATTTGGGGGAAATGGAAGTTTGAGAGATCAAATCTCAATTTCTAGGTCTAGGTTTTGGGGAAAATCAATTTTAGAGAAGAACTTGAGTGGAGAAGAAGTAAATGAAGTGGGGATGGACCTCCATAGGTGGCCGGCCATGTAAGGGGGTTTGGGGGCATTTGGCTAATGTCCAAAATGCCCTCCAAGCCTCCTTTAGGCCAAATTTTGACTTAGGAATTTTTCGGGTTTGGAACGGCCAAGTTAAAATCTACAAATTGGCCGATTAAGTCACAGAAAAATTATCTAAAGGTACTAGACTAATTGTGGGATTTTATGGGCCTTGTCTAACTTAAAATTGGGTCCTGATCAGAGTCTAAGCTACCCCGGGTTCCCGATACAAGTCGGAATGAGTTGAAATTTGAACCCGACTCTAAAAATCCCCAAATAACAATAAAATTAAATAAAAATTTCTAAAATTCCCAAAAATGCAAAAATGACCATTTTACCCCTATTTGTGAAAAGTGGGAGTGACAAGTCTACCCACCTTAAAAAAATTTGTCCTCGAAATTGAATGAGAAACTAACACAGCAACATGAATAGAACAAGGAAAGAAAAGAAAGAATTTTACCTCAAGGCTCGAAGAGATATGGAAATCGCTCCCGCATGTCGTCCTCTCTCTCCCAGGTAGACTCACCTGGAGAGTGGTGCCTCCATGCAACACGAACCAAGGGAATGACCTGGTTTCGGAGCACCTTCTCTCTTCGGTCCAAGATCTCAACCGGCTTCTCTGGATAGCTGAGAGTCGGTCCCACTTCGATCTTGGAGTGGTCCAAGACGTGACTGGGATCTGCCACGTACCGTCTCAGCTGCGACACATGGCACATGTTGTGCACTCCCTCTAGTACGGGCGGTAACTCCAGTCGGTAAGCCACTGCACCAACCCTGCCCAAGATACGGAATGGTCCGATGTATCGTGGACTAAGCTTTCCGTCGCCACCAAAATGAATCATGCCACGCGTCGAAGAAATCTGCAGAAATACAAGATCACCAACCTAGAACAAAAATACAAGACTTAAAGCTTGATCTAAAACAATCACAATCAGACTCAAATATTAGAAAAAATCTAAACTATACCTCAAACTCCAACGACCCCCGGTAGCTATCGGCCCAATGCCGCTGCCTGTCCTGCACCACCCGAAGTCTATCTCTGATAACCTTGACCTTCTCCGCAGCATCCACTACCATCTCAGGGCCAAGCAAAACCCTCTCGCCGACATCATCCCAAGATAAGGGAGTACGGTACCTCCGTCCGTATAGAGCCTCGAAAGGTGACATCTTTATACTGGCTTGGTAGCTGTTGTTGTAAGCAAACTCTACCAAGTGAAGGTGGTCCTCCCAAGATCCCCCAAAGTCCAAGACACATGTACGAAGCATATCCTCGAGGGTCTGAATCATCCTCTCCGACTGCCCGTCTGTCTGGGGGTAGTATGCGGTACTGAACTTGAGCGATGTGCCCAAGCTAAGCTGTAAACTCCTCCAGAAGTGGGAAGTGAATCTGCTGTCCCGATCCGAGACTATACTCACTAGAACCCCGTGTAATCGGACTATCTGTCGCACGTACATCTCGGCCAGCCTCTCCGTAGAAAAAACCTACCTTGAAAGGCAAAAAGTGGGCCGATTTGGTCAATCGATCAACAATGACCCAAATCGCATCCTTCCCTCCTGGAGAGCGTGGAAGTCCAGACACAAAGTCCATAGTGATATGCTCCCACTTCCACTCAGGAATGGGTAGTGGCTGGAGCAATCCACCGGGTCTCTGCCTCCCGGCTTTCACCTGCTGGCATACCAAGCATCTAGAAATGAACTGAGCACCTCGCGTTTCATGCCATACCACCAAACATGCTGTCTCAAGTCTCTATACATCTTGTTGGCCCCAGGATGCATATAGTACTGAGAACGATGCGCCTCCTGAAGAACCTCCTTTCGAAGTCCTCCGCTCGGCACGCACAATCTGGTACCATGCCTCAACGACCCATCTCCCGCTATAGAGAACTCATCCAACAGTCCTGTCTGGACCTGCTCCCTGATGACCCTCAGAGCCTCATCCTCAAACTGAGCTGCTCTGACTCTGTCCATCAGCTCTGACTGCACCTGAAGACCCCACATCTGCTCCTCAAACCCAGGAACTATCATCTCTATACCCAAGCTCTCCAGATCTGCCAGAAGGTGACGATCCATCGTCAAACACATGGCTACGGGATACCTGCTCAAAGCATCCGCAACCACGTTGGCCTTCCCCGGATGGTACTGTAAGGATATATCAAAATCCTTCATCAGCTCTAACTATCGCCTCTACCTCATATTCAGCTCCTTCTGGGTAAACACGTACTTCAAGCTCTTGTGGTCCATGAAGATCTCCACACGCTCTCCGTACAAATAGTGTTTCCACAGATTCAAGACAAATATGACTGCTGCCAACTCCAAATCATGAGTCGGGTAGTTCTTCTCATGTGGTCGTAACTGCCTAGATGCATAAGCAAATTACCTTCCTATGCTGCTGAAGAACGCAACCCAGACCCTTCCCCGAAGCATCACTGTAGATCGTGAATCCTCCGGACCCAGATGGCAACGTCAAAATAGGAGCCGATGTCAACCTCCTATTCAGCTCCTCAAAAGCAGCCTGACACTCATCAGTCCAGACGAACTTCACGTCCTTCCTGGTGAGTCTAGTCATCGGCTCTGCTATTCGAGAGAAGTCCTGCACGAACTTCCTATAGTAGCCTGCCAAACCCAGAAAGCGCCGAATCTCAGCAACTGAACTGGGTGTCGACCAAGACTCTACCGTCGTAATCTTCCTCTGATCCACTGAAATCCCATCACCGGATACAACATGGCCCAGGAACTCTATTCGATCCAAGAAGAACTCGTACTTCGACAGCTTTCCATACAGCTGCTCCCTCCTCAGAGTCTCCAGTACTACCTGCAGATGCTCCTCGTGCTCCTCAGGCGTCTTCGAATAGATGAGAATGTCATCAATGAAGACCACCACGAACTTGTCACGGTATGGATGGAATACCTTATTCATCAAGTTCATGAATACCGTCGGGGCATTAGTCAACCCAAACGGCATGACGGTAAACTCATACTGGCCATAGCGGGTACAAAAAGCAGTCTTCGGTATGTCATCCCCCTTCACTCTCAGCTGATGGTACCCCGATCGTTAGTCTACCTTCGAGAACACCCTCGCACCGCTCAACTGATCAAACAAGTCATCAATCCTGGGCAAAGGATACCTGTTCTTGATAGTGAGGTTGTTGAGCGCTCGGTAGTCGATACACATCTGTATCGTACCGTCTTTCTTTGGGACAAACAAGACTGGCGTTCCCCAAGGCGAAGAACTGGATCTGATGAAGCCCTTGTCCTGCAGCTCGTCGACTTGCTTCTTCAGCTCTGCCAACTCGCTGTTGTTGATCCGATAGACATGCTGAAAAATAGGCTCAGCGCCCGGCATCAAGTCTATCGTGAACTCAACATCTCTGTCCGACGGCATCCCCGACAATTCTTCGGAAAAGACATCCAAGAAATCTGCAATAAATGGATGCGGCAACTCTTGCCCCGTGTAACTCCTCTTTCCGAAATTTTGTGATATATTTTTATTTTTATTTTATTAGTTTATATTAATTTTTCTATGATCATTGGAGTTGTGACTAAGCCACATGTGAGTTATGACCATCTTGTGGTCACAAGATCTCCAGATAGCGTCTATATGCATTCTATAGCTATATTATATTTTATTATGATTTTTGGACATTTTTATATATTTTTAAATATTTATTCTATAAAGATTTATATTTATGAATGACTTTCATAATTTATTTTGAGGCCATTTGTGACTATTTTGAGACCCAATATTTTTCTTTAGGATCTATTAGGTTAAATATATTTTCTGTATTTTTCTACAATTTTTTCGGGATTTTTAGATAATTAAATATAGGAAAATCCTATTTTCTAAAACTTCTAAAATTTACTGTGCAAGCCTATGAGCATATATTGACCCCAAATATTTTTCTAGGGTTCATTATGCTATTTTATATTTTCTAGAATTTTCCATAATTTTTGGCAATATTTAAGTATTTATTCATTAAAGTTTATATATTTTTAAAGGCTTCCAATATTTATTATGAGTCTATTTAGGACTAATATGAGGTAAAACATTTTTATTTATATTCTAGAAGGTTAAATGTATTTTCTATAATTTTCTACAATTTTTTGGAATAATTCTGATATTTATTTGGAGTTAAAATGAGTTTTTAACGATTTCTGCATTTAAATTAACTAATTACACAGTCATCTGCACAGTCAGCACTGGGCCCACATGTCGGCACCCAGCAGCCCACCGACACTCTCTCCTATATATATATATTATTATATTCGTTAAACCTAAAAAATTTAGCAGCTTTTCGTGGGAGAACTCATCTAAGGTTTCCGACTTCCCGAAGCGATTGCCATCAACTCCGACGTGATTTTCATGCGCTATTTTTTTTTTGTTGGATTCGTATTGAGGTAAAATTTCTGAATATGTAATTTATTTTCATATATATTATTCCTAAATTTCTGAAAAATTCGTAGAGTGTCGGTTGTCCAAAACTTGACACGTTTTGGTGTTTTCGAGATTCTAGGAGAACCAGAAATCGAAATCACGAACCGTTTAAAGTTTCGGAAAGCTAACACAGATCTCTACGACATAAATTTTTCCTAGAAATTTTTTCGTTCATTTAGTATTTTATTTATTCTATTGAACTCAGAATTGATCGGTTGATCACTGATTTGGTCACGATTAGCCATAACGGCGATATCTTTTGACCAAAGCGTGATTTTGCGGCACGGTTGATTCCAGCGCACTTGTGGCACTGAAATTTACTAAGGTGCACTTTCAAAATCTAAAGTTCACAATGTTTGACTAAATAGTCAACGGCATGCCTCGATTTGCGTGCCATGGTTTCCAAAATTGGAAACATGACTTTTGATGGCCAAACTTGCATGTTTAGATTATATTCAGATTATTATTAGGTTAAATTAGGTTTTTATGTGAATTACTCCAGAATTAATTATTATTAGATTAGTAACCCAACTAGCCACTATTCTATGAATTTAGAACTAGAACATTAGAATTGATTTATAGTTTTCGTGCACGGTTCATGGTGCGATATGTGTTATAGGTTGACAGCTCCTAGATCGGCATCCCGTCATCCTTGACTTATGACTACGGTTTGTGCAAGGACCACAGGCAAGATACCTTGCCTCCCTCTACAGTTTATTTACATGCATATTTATATTATTATACAGTTCTACTAGTTGATTATTTATATGTGATTTGTATATCATGCCTGCTAGTATATATATATAGCCTTGTTTATAACAAGCTTTGTATTTCATATTGGATATACGTATATATAGTCCTTGTTCATAGTTAACCTTGTAGTTCATATTGGATTGGTTTTCTCGTGTATCGTGATTGGGTCGTGTCGTGTCATCACTTTTACTTGGACTGAGTCGCATCGTGTCATAGGATGAATAAGTCATATCCGAACTGCTTTATCTCCTTGTCTTGAAATCTTGAAGCTAACCTGCGAGTCCACATCAGGGGCGAGGATTAGTAGTTAAGCTAACCTGCGAGTCCACATCAGAGGCGAGGGTTAGTAGTTAAGCTAACCTGCGAGTCCACATTAGGGGCGAGGGTTTGTAGTTATCTGTCCACACCTGCGAGTCCACACTAGGGATGAGGGTGATGCTAGCCTGCGAGTCCACACCAGGGACGAGAGTTAGTAGTATATGGTTCACACCTGCGAGTCCACACTAGGGACGTGGGTGATGCTAGCCTGCGAGTCCACACCAGGGACGAGGGTTAGTAGTATATGGTTCACACCTGCGAGTCCACACTAGGGACGAGGGTGATGCTAGCCTGCGAGTCCACACCAGGGACGAAGGTTAGTAGTATATGGTTCACACCTGTGAGTCCACACTAGGGACGATGGTGATGCTATCCTACGAGTCCACATTAGGGGCGAGGGCTAGTAGTTGTTCAAACCTGCGAGTCCATACTAGGGACGAGGGTTTGAGTATTCGATTGGTTATCCTATTGACATCGTGATATCGTGTTCTCTTGTTCTTCTCCAGCAGTTCGATTAGGCGTAGTGGTTCTTCTAGTCGTGTATAGTCGTGTCTTCGTACTGATTGGCCTTTTTCTATTTATTTCCTGTATTTTCTTTATTGTATGATAAACTGCTAGATAGGCATATTTTTATGTATCTTGCTATATCCTCTGAGGACCTGATGATCTCTTCAGGTTAGTTATTGCGTGGAGTTAGTTAGCAGCTCTGGATGGCGGATGATTATGACACTTGTGGGGTCCGGATGTGATGATATTGCTTGCAAGATTCAGGTATTGATACCATGTTTATTATCCAATTCATCCAGCTTGTGTTCCCTTTCATCATCATGATATTTCATATTTATTGATTCAGTTTTATAGACTCATGTTATTTTTTGTAGTCTAATCGGACATGCATGCTAGTGGGCTGCAGACCACGATCCATACTTGTTCATTCTTGATTATTATTCTTATTGTGGATTGAGATATAGATTGCATCACCCTGATTAGGTCCATTGCCATAGCCGTGACAGCGTTTATGTATTCGAGTCGGGCTAGAGTCCGCTCGATGCGTAGCTGGCTTGCTCATGCTCCTCGCATCCGAAAAGCAGTGCGGGTCGTGACAAGTTTTTTTGGTGGCCCATGCAGGTCAGAGCATATCGTATCGGTTACGTAATTGTACTGATACGAGCCTGCGAATTTGACAACCTTAGAAATCTCATCCACTCTGCCTTGAAATTCTCTTAGAAATTTCTCTACTACACCTTTTGAAACTCGTATCTTCTCGATTATTCCCTTGCCCTCCCGTACCATTGATTCTCGTCCCTTCGTATTTCGGATAAGATGATCGTGTTGTCTAGAATTCATCAAGATCCCTAAGTTATTGTATAATTTGCTTGACTATTGAATATTTGGTTATTTATCGATATGAGGGATTATAGATGCCATACGTCCTAGATATCTGTTGTAGAATCGTTAGCAACTAGTTAGAAGGTTATAAGATTTTAGTGACCGTATTTTGAGAGTATGTGACCAAAGGTGGGTAGAAGTCCTCAAGTATTCGGAGTTATAAAATGACTAGAGAATGTTATAAAATATTTTTGAGAAATTAATTTGAGGAGATTAAGGTAATAGTAGACTTTGATTTTAAGGAATAGTTATGAATTAGAATTTCGAGGACGAATTATTTTAAGGTGGGTAATTGTAACTCCTCTTTCCGAAATTTTGTGATATATTTTTATTTTTATTTGATTAGTTTACATTTAATTTTCTACGATCAATGGAGTTGTGACTAAGCCACATGTGAGTTATGACCATTTTGTGGTCACAAGATCTCTAGATAGTGTCTATATGCATTCTATAGCTATATTATATTTTATTATGATTTTTAGACATTTTATATATTTTTAAATATTTATTCTATGAAGATTTAAATTTATGAATGACTTCCATAATTTATTTTGAGGCCATTTGTGACTATTTTGAGACCCAGTATTTTTCTTTAGGATCTATTAGGTTAAATAATTTTCTATATTTTTCTACAATTTTTCTGGGATTTTTAGATAATTAAATATAGAAAAAACCTATTTTTCTAAGACTTCTAAAATTTACTGTGCAAGCCTATGAGCTATATTGACCCCAAGGATTGCCGTCAACTCCGACGTGATTTTCGTGCGCCATTTTTTTGTTGGATTCGTATTGAGGTAAAATTTCTGAATATGTAATTTATTTTCATATTATTATTCCTAAATTTCTGGAAAATTCGTAGAGTGTCGGTTGTCTAAAACT
>JANAVB010030201.1:0-46252 GCA_029216955.1 Iris pallida | reverse complement strand
TGGGTCGCACGTGGGGGTCATCGTGGTTTACTGGGCCACACAAGCGCAGTTGTGACGATGTTGGCAGCGTTCTCGCCGCTGCGTTCGCTACGATTACCGATGCGACTTATTGTTCGATCGGCCTGGGTCACGCCTACTATGGTTGCTGCTTCCGTACGATGTACGGCGGACGGGCTTTGGGTCGGCAATGCTGGCATGCGCACTTTGGACCGACGTCGCGGTGGTCGGTGGTGTGGCGGACTAAGCCACAACAGCAGTTGCGGCCACGACTGCTGCTTCTACGCGGGGAAAGAATTTGTATTAGGGTTTTTCTTTTAGTATATATATACACATTCATATATGTATTTATATTACAATCTATAATTCATCTATGTTTAAAAGAAAATCTTATAAAAATATTTTAATATTATTGAAAAATATATCTCCTATTAATATCTAGGCCTATATTATTATTACAATTTTTATATCAAATCTTCCCTTATTGAATATATACATAGTTTATGTAAGCCCCCTGATTTTTGGATTTTATTTTAATTATTTTTAATTATTTTATATGGATATTATAAATATTAAAGTTAATAAGGACTATGTTAGTAGTTTACCGTAGCTTTGATTTTTGAATCACAACAATACTGTTTTCTCAAATCCAATTCCATATTGGAATTCTAGACTCATCCACTTTTAGTTTGATTATCATGTCCCATCCAAATTTTCTTTCCAACATTCTTTGGCTTTGCATAATTTTGGGTCAACATAGGCTATTTGATCATTTATTAAATTCTAGGCCCAACTTCTAAATTGATTTCGGGACTTGACATAGATCGAAACCGTATGACCCAATATATAGTTTTGATCTATTTTAAGTCTACAATGCACTTGCCTAGGGTGTACAATCCAATCAAGTTCCCATATGCTACTTATTTATAAATGGCACATGAGATCATTTAATTGATTTTCGGGTCCAATTTGACTTGTAATGCTACTCAGACCCTAACCTAGTCAACCCTACTAGTTAGCCTAACTAGGAGTGCCAAACCAAGTATACATATATTTAAAGGAATTTTAAGGATTAAATTGTAGTCATCTGTAATATCCCTTATATCTTTGACTAGGTCAAACTACTATCCAAATTAGGAAACCGATTACTAATAATATAATTTGGAGAACCAAATAATATCCAAATTAGATCAAACCAAAGTCCATGCCCTAATAATATAAATAAAAACCCAACCCTAACCTTTTCCTCTCTCTTCATAACCACCAACATCCCACGTAGCCCCTACTTGCATGCGGCCACAACCTTCTAACCCGAAACTCTAGCCGACCCCCCTTCTTTATAAAATATGATTTCTTCTTGATTTTTGTGCCAAACACCACCACTCTTGCGACCCCCTCAATTTTTTCTTCCACCCTAGCAACTGTAGGAGCAACCTTGCGGTCGTTAGAGAGTGCATAGTGCTACTACTTGGGCCGAAACTCCGCCGAATCGAAATCTAAAACGTCACAGCAGGTTAGTCGACTTGTAGATGTATTTCACCCACTTTTTCTCATCCATTTCTCCTCAAACCAAATATAAGAGTTACCTTTGTATGTCTACTCCAACCTCTGAACGTCAGATCCCCCAGTTCTGAGCTGTTTGCCTGTGGCGTCGATTCTACGACAGGGTGTCTAGAATCGATAAATTCAATTACAGGCCATATTTTTTCTATCTACGATCAGTTTCTAACATTTTTATATTTTTATACAAAATCTAGACGTCGATACCTTTTCGATGTATATCTGAAAGTTAGGTTTCGCATCCGTTTACTATTTTTAAAAATTAATGACATTTGCCGTGTCACCGAACTCCGAAAAATTTTGTTTCCTTGTGTCCAAAAGTGTCAAAACTCCATGAAGAATCCGTATTAAACTTTATGTTGTGCAAGTTTTAACATTATAAATACTATTTTAACTAATTTCTAGAATTTTTACAGAATTTATTAATTTCATTTTATCATTGTTTCGGAACTAAATTAATGGGTCGAATTGAGGAAGTCATATGTGGCATTAATATAAGACCACTTGCGAAAGGATTTGCCTATTGAAAATATCATTATAGAAATAGGTTAATATTTATAGATAAATTTCAGAATTTAAATATTTTATTTTGTTACAATTGTAAAGTATTTACGAGAGGATTTGGCTTATGTACTTATATAATAGATGCAATGTCGTAACAACGTTACGGCAACTAGGAGGCATAGATACTCATATAATCGATACATGATATGTTGATATAGAATATAAATATAATGTATTATTATAGATGAGCTTGGGAGGATCGACAAGGGCACCGGAGTTGGTCAGGACCACTCGCAGATAGCAGTTACAGGCAAGCGTGCCTTGCCTTCGTTATAGATTATTCTTTTCTGTTTTGTTGTTCTTTTTATTAGCATTGTATGACGTTGGACGTTGATACTTAATATCCATTTATAAACGGGTGTCGATGTCATGATAGTGATATCGAGTATTGACATTAGGTATTACATACATACTGATGTGTCCATTAACATAATTGACCACAGGACACCGACATATTTATGATGCAAGGTTTACATGACTATTCGTGGTATTGACCTCGTATTAGCACTCTAGATTTCTTTATCAGTATTGCTTTTTTTTTTAGATGACTGTACACACTTGACATTGCTAGATTCTAGACATGGAGATTGGGGAGAACTTGACTACAATATCAGACCTACTATCGTGTGGCCTATTGTTTAGTGACCTTTATCTCTGTAGTAGAGTAAGAGAACCACAATCCAGAATTGATTGTCCTTGGTGCCACGACACAGGTACTGGGGACAATATCCTGCTGAGGTGCTAGTGAGCCTTAGTGGAAGGGGTCCGGTATTCTAGAAAAGTGTCTCACTTTCATAGCACATAGACAAATACAGTAGATTGCCTTACTTCATATTTTCATTTATGTACCTTGGCATGTATATTATTCACCTTTCTAGTCCCCTGAGGACCTGGCTATTTTCCAGGCTTAGACGAAGCTGAAGACTATCCGAAGGTTTACGGTTCGGGAGCTGAGACCGGAGGCGTACCAGCATAGGAGGACGAGATAATGCCAGAAGACTTCTCATGATCATGTTACCTTTATATTTAGTCTTGCTATACTATTTCCTTTTCTTTTCATCAGCCTTGTAGTTGATTTGTACTTTGTTTCTATCTCTTTGGTTTCGGGTTGTTTTACCCGCACGAACTTTATTACTTTTATTGCTGGATATTTGAGATATTTTCTTATTTATTTTTGATCTCTTTGTGGACTCTGTAGATGTGATGAGATGATATACCTGTGGATAGTGTTGTATTTTGGGTGTTATCATAATTTACCGCTTAACTATTTCTCTAATGGGCTTGTTGTGTAGCTTGGCCCATTATTGAAGTACTGCTGGCATGTACTCGTATTCCTGGTCCTATGTATTTTGGACTGGGACATGACATATTTTTGTGGCCCATGCAGGTCCGTTAATCACTTTGGTTACGTTACTGTAACGATGTGAGCCTGTAAATTGGATAGGAAAGACCCATAGGATCACATCCACATGCTTGATACCTTCCTTGACTTCATTTCGAGCTCGCACTTGACTTTTTGATTTGCATCCAGTTTGATATGTTCTACCGTAATCCTTATATATTCATGCTAGTAATATGAATCTTCATAATGGATATATCTTACCTTATTATCACATTAGGAAAGTAGGGGCATAGTCATTAGAAGTCATAAGTGCAGGTGGAATCTTCGCGAATTGTGCAATGTCGTGGTGATATCTATACTATGAGCCCACAACAGATTAAGGAATATAACTTGAGGATACATCCGCAAACAAGATTATAGACTTCTCTCAGACTATTCAACATGATTGCGTCCATGTTATCTTCTTTCTCAACATAATAACTTTTTGTGTTCTTCCTTACTCGAGATATGGCTAAACCCTTCCCTGTTGACTTCTTGAGTAATTTTTCTCGTTCCTTTTCGCTAAGTTGTTGGAAAGTGTCTTATGGATTGGTCCAACGAAAAGTTTAAGAAATTATATTTATCCTTGTATTACGGAATCAAAGTTTTTGCAGCTAGAGAATACTGGAGAGGCAGGCCTTCAGATAACGTCATCATGGCTAATCCATAAATACATGAAAAATATTTATAAAACCCTATTTGGGGTTTAGCTAGAAGGGAGTTATACGACTAATCCATAAATACATGAAAAATATTTATAAAAACCTTTTTGTATAAAAACAAGTTATAACTTGACTTGTTTCCACATAAGGGACATTAATATTGCTGGGCCATCTCTACCATGGCTAACAGCCTAATCATGGCACACAACTACGCTAGCCATGACATGTTTTCAAGTCATTATGCATACCAAAACTTAATCACGAATAAGACTATCGTCGAGTAACATTCACATAAGTAAAAAAATCCCTTAAAATATTATCAAATCTAAAATAATAAATTTAAAAATCTAGGGATTACAATCTGCCCAACTTATAATTTTTTCTCAAAATTAAAATAAATCTTAATATACGATGACAAGGAAACTAAGAAAGAAAGAATAGTTAGGTATGTCAATTTTTTGAAAGGATGGAGAAGAGGTTCCACGATCGAACTCCTAGTTTGACGTCCCATTCAAGAGATTGGGTGTACAAAGTTCACGGCTCTGCCCAACTTAAAAACTGGTTATTCATAGAGATCACAGTTACAGGGCTTCTAAAAGGTTAATTTAAGAAGATGTTCAAGAATAGGGGAACTTCTAATCAGAGTCACGAACTCTAAGGGAAGTATGGTATTACCATAGTGTCCTAGGTTAATAACTATATGAAGGAAGGTATTACCAATTTAATACCGCTCTTCTATAAGTCATGATCGAAAAGATAATAGGAATGGTCTTAGTCAAAATATAACTAGACAGATTTGGTACGGAGGTATTTTGTTCATCGCATAATCATAGGCGACGAAGAGATAAGGTTAAGAAGTTTATGGAAAGAGAATTTATGGAACAAGAGTTGGAAACTATATAATAGGCGTAAAGACTTATTTTCTATAATCAGGTTTTAGGATTAGGGTCTTGGGTAAAGGAAGATTTGGTATAGTTGGTTAGGTTTTATAGTCAACCATTGAGATATGGATGACTAGGTTTAATTGGGTTTCAATGGTTTCCTTAATTGAACATCAATCTTGATTAAATGATTCTTGGGTTTAATATATATTGGTTGACCGAAGTGTCACGACCCGCCCTGTTTAGGGACACGAGGATGTGGGTACGTCCAGCGTATGTCGCTGTATCAGTAATAGAACGCTGTATAGGTCGTCTACAATATCTATCATCTAACAATATGAAGTATAAACCTGTCACCCTCGCACAGAGGATATATGACATGAAGTGTATAACTCAATCAAAAGATCTAGGAAAGATAGAGCACGATATAGGAATAGAAGATAAGCAAATTAAACTGAATAAACAGTAAGAGTCATTACAAAACATGAGTATAGATGATTAAGACAAAAGTACATATCCTGAATAAAATAATAAGTCTAAAACCCACATTCGAACAATCCGATACAATATACAATACTAAGGACTCTAGAACGCTACTAAGGCACTCTCTACTAGGCATGATCCTCCTCAGACTCCTATGTGCATCCTCGTATGCCCCCTGCTCATAGTAGATAGAACAACCATCTAAAGCATCTGAAAAATATTATCTAGTCAGGATTGGAGCAAAGTACAACTCAAATAGCAGTTTCAGTTAATTGACAAGAACTATGAAAATGTAAATATTAATGAAATATTGATGAACAGTTTATAAAGGCAGTACAACAGAAAAGACAAGTGAATATGGAGCAACATATGTATAGGAAGAATATGTGAAATATAAAAGCAAAAAGATATGTAATAAAGGGGAAACCTGCCATGCAAGGTACACAACTAACAAGTCTAGAATATCTGTGTCTAAAACAAGTATTTTGAAATACCAAGTTGACATATGAACGGCTAGTGTGTAATATCCGGCAAACCATACACGTCCGTATGGCCGCTATTATTCCAGTAAGACCATGGGGTAGAAAGGGTATGTTCACATGTCTTCTAGGTATTTCTCCGCCCGACTAGTACACATAGATTTAGCTCTCGACATGTATCTCAATAATCCAGAAATAGATACATTAGTCCAGTAATTCATTGGTCCAGTAAAGGTTTATTGGCATGAAACTATGTCTCTCAAGTCAAGAATCCATACAATACCAATCCGTGTGTCCATCGTGTCAGAATCAATATAGAACACTAATATAAACATGCATCATAGGAATTATCAAGAAATGAAAACTATCAGAGAATGTACTCGCTTGTCGTCCTGAGCGGTAAATATGAATCAAGGTCCAAAGTGATGTTACACAACCTAGATAAGATATAGGTTAAATAGTGTCTGGGTGTCAAACATGAGTATTTAATGTGTGATATGCAATCTAGGTCAATTCTAGGTCAAGTTTGACTCATAGTTGACTTTTGGTCAACTGGTCAAACTCTAATCAAATCTAGGTTAGGTTAACCCACATAAGTCAATACTTACCTAAACACCCTAACTTAGATATTCACATCACCATAGATTAGGTTTGGTAATACCTATCATCTATCACGTAGGTTGTACATTACCTATACATTAGAGTAGGTAATGCTACGCCCCGACCCGGAAACTCGCTCGTCCTCGTATCAATTTATCCGAATTATCGTCCTCGCTTGGACGTGATTGTACGAGTCTGGAGTTGCACTCGTACAAGACCAGATGATAAGTTCTCAAATGATTATCTTTGATATTGTTATTTAGCAGCGAAAGAAACAGAGTATACGAAACAATTTCTTTATTCAATAAATGAACTGAGGTTACAAAGGCTTTCAATAGCCTAACTAAATTTGCTAGATTGGCTACAACACTCAGGTTCTCTCTTTTCCACAAAGGATTTTACCGTTCCATACATCATGTCTTCTATATCTCGGCCGCATCATCCGTTGCAAGTCCGAGCATCAATGCGGTCGCATTCCTCAATATGCTACGACATTCCATGCCTCACACGTTCAAGCGAAGCTCCGCCGTGAGCAAACGCTTTCCCGAACCTGCGAGCAAAAAATAGAGGATTAGTACTTTCATCCTCGCTGTACTGATCAAAGACCCACTTTACTAATTGAATCATGCAACATACAAGTTAGTGATTTTCTATCCTTTCCTTAGGGTGAGTTTCAAGTCATATTCGAAAACAGAGAAACATGTTATCATGGCAAGAATGTTATTTGATTCGCATAAGCAAGCAGGCAACCAATAGCACTCTTGTTGTTTTGTGACTTCTTACCAACATCGACGCACTCCTCCTTGCACCGACGCAAGATAAATATGCCTAATTCCTTCCCTGTCATGTTATAAGTGCTCTATGTAGGATGTCTGTGTTCCTACACTTTCGAGCCACCGTTCCTTAACTATATGAAGGTCTTTGGCGTATCCGCGCTATAATAGACTAAAGTTGTTCTCTTTTCTTTTCTTTTCTTTTCTCAAATTGGGTAACCCGACGCCTCACGGGATGGGTTGCTATCCTAAAAACTGGAGGCTTGTCGTTGCATACTAATATTGCGACTTTATATCAATAATCGATCGCTAATCGTCTTATAGATGTATGCCCATCAAAGCTTAACATCCCCTCCTAGGCCGAACGGTCCCGATGCCCCGGACCAATAACTCGTTCGAGGGAATACCCATGCATGAGAGATTATCTCCAGTCCATTCAACCTTGCAACACACGTCTTATTCAACAAACCAAACATAGTCTTGAGTCCGAGACTCAGACTATACGTCATCTTGTAATTCTCTTACTTTCATTGTTCTCTCTTTCTCTGTTCTTACATTCTTTGTACGATTTCATTCTTCATTTCAATATTCAATGGCACCATGCCTCAACTTAATGTTCATCAAACGAACGACCCGAAGGTCCTGAACATTTCCAAGGCACCGTGCCACATTCGACAGTTATGTCATATTCATGCCACAACTGTTCTCTTAGAAACGAAGCTATCTTTTATGATTCTCGTGCACGTACGCATGCTTTAACAAATTATTCTCTATTCTTCGAGTCGTGCATGTGATGCATGCCTCGATACCATATTTAAATGTTCTAGGCCTTAGTGTTAAATGTTCATGGCTCGTGCACTAGGGCACTGCCTCAATTGTCTTTCAATGTGTTAGCCTTCTAACTCGTGTGGGGGGGGCATGAATGAATTGTGGAGGCACTCGTCAATACAGTTATCCATGTTCTTATGGCTTGTGCACTGAGGCACGCCTTTGCGATATTTAATGTTCAATAATGACTCGTACATTCGATGTATTTTATTTCAATTGTTCTATCTAGTGTTCGACACGCACTATATTCATCTTTCGATCGAGCCATGCCCGTGGTCTCGATAGGTTAACTTAGCATACAATGCTGTATTTTACTTAGGCAAAGGAGTAGAATAGAGAGTCAATGTCCTACCGCTTTAAGCTGATACGCCTTATCGTTTCACCGAGCCGTGTAGCTCGATACGTTAACTTTGTTGCACGACCAACTCTTCTGACTTAGCCATTCGAGCACTTCATGCTTCGTTGAATTATCCGACCGATTTGGCCTATCGTGCTTATGCCTCAGTTGTTACGAGGTGGCGATTTGGTTTTGCAGACCCCGTTGTAAATAAGGCAAAATGCTGACCTCTTATATTTCAGCATAAACGTATAGCCTGCACAACTAAAATCAATATTCGTTAGAATCAAACTTATGCGTTGCATCGATTCAATTTCTTAGAATCTTTAAACCGACTAATGCTTTTCCTCGGTCCAACTAAACACTTGCATCAAACCTACTCTATGCATTCATCGGGTCAACGTAACTTTTTGCATCGATTCACACCGATACATATTTTGGGTCAACGCAACTCTTCGAGTCAACGACTCAGCATAATGCACCGTACAGAGCAGGGTATTACATAATATACCACTCAAAATATGGTTCATCCTCGAATCGAAACCAACACTCAGTTCCAAGTGTTTCTCTAGATCGTTTCACGATCTCGTCCAACTATCGTTGTTCCGTTTCAAACACTCGTGCAAGCTTTCATTAACTTTTATCTTTCCTGTAGCTCAATTTGAATTTAGTATACAACTTGATTCGGATCGTACACCTATTCAAGATCCCAAAAATATGTGTATTTCAGCCAAGCCCAGTGGTAGAAAATTGGAACGAAGCTGACAGATAAATTTCAATTCTATGCTTGCCTTCTTGTACTCCCGATCGGACTTATCTTTAGCGACTATTCTCGAAATTTTATTGCATCTTTATATTCGTTACATATGTGATTCATTCAACAAAGTCACTGTACGAGACGCGATTAAAATTGTATTTCTCGTTTCGTAAGTTTCGTATGGACCATCAATTCTATGCATCGCGTCGAGCCTCGCGCATCCGATTGCATGATCCTCCGTAATGCCTTGCATTTGAAGTCGCTGCCTAACTATTTCTGAAGCTTCTCTTTACAACTCATCTCAATCGATTTCCTTTGTTGACTTGGAAATGCATCAACATTCAGAGCTACTCTCGTTAGGTGACTTACCTAGACACCGTGCTTAAATTCTCCGACACAACTCAAATTGACGAAGATCAAAGGCAACGGTCTTTCCGACCCAGAAGTTTAATCGAGGCAACGGTACTCAAAGGCAGCAATCGCTTTGACACAAAGTCTCTACGACGCATCTTATGTTCGATTCCTATCGAGTAGGAAATTCACTAGCCAAAATTTCTACTTGTTCGTCTCACAACATTGAATATAAGTTCGATTCACGTAAGCTCAATTGCATGGTGAATCCAAATCTAACAACATAACTCGTAAGTCATTCTCTTGCCCCTCGCTCTTATGCATAGCACGATTCTCAAAATCACCTAGACTTATCATCAACATGCACCACACAATTCCATACGCGATATACATTTCGATTTGGTAGTCAAGTCTTCTAGGGTCAGCTGTCCCGAAGCTACATCCGATAATTGTGGATCATTAACGAAGGACAATTACTACGAACCATGCTATATCTTATTTCGGAGCCAAATCATGTTCCGACTATTTCTATGGGACTAACCCAAATCTGAACATAGCCATTTCTACTTGTGCAACTAAGGCACAACTATCCTCTGAATAATTCATGTACCATCGTCGATGACGAAACATCTTCTTGTATTGAGTTTGAGTCTTTCTACCCACGGTCGATACCCGAGATTCTATATGCATCGAAACAATCGTCGATGACTTCATAGTCTTGTCCTGATCAATCACAAAGTTTACGATCAACTAGTTTCGACACTTCCGTATTGCTATTTTAGTAAATCCCGATATCGTAGGCCTTTCCCATTTTGTATTCTCAAATCATGCTTACATTTTCTCGCGTATCGATTTGGTAGGTCATATCAATTTTGATAGCGCGAGGGTCAACTTTGGATCTATATCAACGTTGACTTAGTTCGTATTGCATACATCCAAGTTCACTACAAACTTTTTCATACACATCAACTCATTTTCCGATTCACCGCATCGTGCTATACTTTGATTGTGTAACCGAGTTACCGATTATCCAACATCGAACCCTCGAGTTATATGATCACGCCCTCTAAGTTTTACGTGTTTTAGTCGTACTCAAATGAGTTTCGTCGTAACGTAACCAACTATCTCTTAGGCACTATTTAGCCACATCAACCAACTTTTCATCGAAGTCGTACGTCGTGCGATTCGATTTCAATTCATATAGACTAACATTTTATCGAGTTTGCAAGTCGCACGATAGGATTATAACGTTGAGTTTTTCTATTATGCCGATCCGATTATTATCTCGAAGTAAAACGGTTTCGTTAGTCTCGGTCATCCAACTGACTTAAAAATTTTGTTCGAGTATCATCCATTGATACGACTCCCCATCCTATCGTTCCGACCGATTATCGAAGAACACTTGCATCAACATACCATCATATAAATGTCCAATTGAGCCATGGTACTATTCCGTCCGTTGCGGACAAACCTTCCACAAATTATGCAATGTGTCGATGGAATCCATCGCACAAGTGGTATTGCATATACCACTCAGAATCGAGCCATCCATCGCATACGTCGTATATCATATACCACTCGAAAATCAAGTTATTTCCCTCACATCATACTTGGTATGAACCAATAATCTTATTCCGACTCATAATTTCTGCAGTGATCATGCCGATCACAATCATAACTTTTTGATTGATCAAAATCTAACATAATTCTTCTATTGTATTCATTTGCCAAAACAAGTTCGGTGCGTAACCGAATGATTTGTTCTATCGATTTATGATTTCAGTTCCCTCCGTTGCCTCTTGTGCAATATTTTTATTTTACATTCCTCCGTTGCATCTCGTACAACATTTTAATTCAGTCCCATCCGTTGCATTTCTTACAATGCTTTAATTTAGTCTCCTCCGTTGCATCTCGTGCAATGTCTTAATTCAGTCTCCACCGTTGCATCTCGTGCAACGTTTTACTCCTGATATTCAAAGTCATTACCCGAATCCGTTCAACAAATTTGATATAAACTTTCACATTCATTGCAAACACAATGCAATAAAGATTTCACAACTTTCTCAGCAAATATCATGTAATTTCTAAAACACTTGTGGCAAAATTACACGATTTGTATTAGACTTATTGTATGGAACATCCACTGCGGCATCAAATAGAGTCAAGAGTGATTTGATTGTGGTGGACAACTTTTTGGAATTGTAATAAAGCAATGCATCCCGAGAAAATTAAGCCTAGAGCTTTCATACCAATTTTTACGCCCCGACCCAGAAAATCGCTCGTCCTCACATCGACTTATGCGAATCATTGTCCTCGGTGGGGCGTGAAGTCATACGAGTCTGGAGTTGCACTTGTACAAGGCAAGATGACAAGTTCTCAAATGGTTATCTTTGATATTATTATTCAGCAGCAGAAGAAACAGAGTATACGAAACAATTCTCTGTATTCAATAAATGAACTAACATTACAAAGGCTTTCAGTAGCCTAACTGAATTTGCTAGATTGGCTACAACACTCAGGTTATCTCTTTCCCATAAAGGATTTTACCATTCCATACATCATGTTTTCTATATCTCGGCCGCATCATCCATTGCAAGTCCGAGCGTTAATGCGGTCGCACGTCTCAATACGCTACGACATTCTATGCCTCAGTGCGTTCAAGCGAAGCTCCGCCACTAGCAGATCATTTTTCGAACCTGCGAGCAAACTAGAGGAGGATTAGTACTTTCGTCCTCGCTATAGCGATCAAAGACCCACTTTACTCAACCGACATTAAGTAGTGTATTGAATCATGCAACATACAAGTTAGTGATCTTTCTATCCTTGCCTTAGGTTGAGTTTCTTGGCATATTCAAAAGTAGTAAAACATGTTATCATGGCAAGCATGTTATTTGATTCGTATAAGCAAGCTGGTAACCAATAGCACGCTCGTGTTGTTTCGTGACTTCTTACCAACATCGACGTACTCGCCCTTGCACCGACGCAAGGTGAATATGTCTCATTCCTTCCCTATCATGTTATAAGTGCTCTGTGCAGGATCTCTGTGTTCCTGCACTCTCGGCCAACCGTTCCTTAACTATATGAAGGTCTTTAGCGTATCCGTGCCAGAATGGACTAAAGTTTTTTTTTTCTCAAATTGGGTAGCTGAGCGCCTCATGGGATGGGTTGCTATCCTAATAATCGGAGGCTTACCATTGCATACCAATCATTATGGCTTTCACATCAATAACCGGTCGCTAATCGTCTTAGAGATGTGTGCCTATCAAAGTTTAACATGCCCTCCTAGGCCGAACGGTCCCGGTGCCCCAGGCCAATAACTCGTTTAAGGGAACACCCGTGCAGGGGAGATTATCTCTAGTCCATTTCTCAGGTCCATTCAACCTTGCAAAATGCGTCTTATTTAAACAACCAGTCACAGTCTTGAGTCCGAGACTCAGACTTCACATCATCTTGTAATTCTCATACTTCCAATGTTCTCTCTTTCTATGTTCTTACATTCTTTGTACGATTTTATTCTTCATTTCAATGTTCAATGGTACCATGCCTCAACTCAATGTTTATCAAACGAACGACCCGAAGGTCTTGAACATTTCTAAGGCACCGTGCCATATTCGACAGTTCTGTCACATTCATGCCACAACTGTTCTCTTAGCAACAAATCCATCTTTTATGATTCTCGTGCATGGATGCGCACTTTAACACAATTGTTCTCTATTCTTCGAGTCGTGCATGCGATGCACGTCTCGATACCGTATTTCTATGTTCTATGCCTTGTTCAATGTTCATGGCTCGTGCACTCTCCTCAATTGTCTTTCAATGTGCTAGCCTTCTAACTCGTGCGAGGCAACACGAATGACTTGTGCACTAAGGCACTCGTCAATACAGTTATCCTATGTTCTTATGGCTTGCGCACCGAGATGCTCGCCTTTGCGATATTCAATGTTCGATAGTGACTCATACATTTGATGTACGTTTCATTTCAGCTGTTTTATCTAGTGTTCGACGCACACTATGTTCATCTCTCGATCGAGCCATGCCCCTGGTCTCGATAGGTTAACTTAGCATACAATGATGTATTTTACTTATGCATGAAAGAGTAAGAAAGAAGAGACAAAGTCCTCCCACCGTAAGCCGATACGCCTTGTTGTTTCGCCGAGCCGATGCGGCTCAATTTTATAACTTTGTTGCACGGCCAACTCTTCTGACTAAGCCGTTCGAGCACTTTGTGCTTCGTTGAATTATCCGACCGATTTGGCTTATCGTGCTTATGCCTCAGTTCGTTGCGAGGTGGCGATTCGGTTTTGCGGACCCTGTTATAAATAAGGCAAAATGTCAACCTCATATATTTTAGCGTAAATATATAGCCTGCACACGAAACCAACTAAAACAATATTCATTTGAATCGGACTTGTGCATTGCATCGATTCAATTACTTAGAATCTTCAAACTGACTCAATGCTTTCCCTCGGGCCAACTAAACACTTGCATCAAACTTACTCGATGCATTCCTCGGGTCAACGTAACTCTTCGCATCGATACATATTTCGGGTCAACGCAACTCTTCGAGTCAATGACTCAGCATAATGCACCGTGCAGAGCGAGACATTATAGGTAATACTCTACCTATAGAAGATAACCCATTACCTATCCTAATTATTTCCTTTAGCCTATGCTCTCATGTGGTAATAGCCAATACCTATTTGTACATATCTATCTATTACTTATGACACTAATACAGAACCCCACTTACCTACCTATAAATCTATATATGTATAACACATTATAAATCCAAATTACCTATACCATATATCCTAATTACATGTATATATTTACCTATTACCCAACCCCATCACTAAAACTCAACACAACTCACACATGTATATATCTAGGACACATTGAGACAAGTATGTATTTATATCTAACACACACACACACACACTCCATTCTTCTCTATGCTCCCTATCATATAGCCTAAAATCCCCAACCTATGTGCCACATGTGAACCCATTGGCCTATGACCTACAGGCCCTGCTGCTAATGCTTATCCAAGCCCTGAACCAAGTGCAATGCTGCCCCAATTCACTACCAAAAACCCAGCCCTGGCCATACTGCCTACTGGACAAAAGGAGTGGACTCCCTGCAGCCAAGTAGTTATAGAAACTACTGTTGCTGACTGCAAACCAAAGCATCCATTGCAGCCATACCATAATATGGCAAGTCCTGCTGCCAAGTGTAGGACACTGCCTGCCCTCACATAGGCCAACCCAAAGGCCTGCTAGGGGGGTTCAGTCCCTTGCTGCTCCTCAAGCCTAACCCCCTATACTGTGACAGTAGTCACTCATACAACTATGAGTTTACACTGTCAAGTGGCAGTGAACTCACAAACACACACCACTAATACAAATACCTAACCAAGGCTAACTTAGGATACTAACTTGCTAATGACTGATACTAACACATGTATCTAACTGTTTCTAACCAAACCCAACCTCTGATACTAACCTTTGAACTAACAAAACCCCAATCTCACTCACAAGCACTGCCTACTCCTCACTAGTTCACTCACAAACTAACACTTTCTCAAAATACCTGATACATATATCCTCAATGCTACATCCTACTGATACCTTGCTAAAACTTACCACAGATACAAACCAAAATTGGCCAAGGCTAATACCAAGTCAAGCAAGCCATGGTAATGCATTGGCCACTCAAGGCCAATGCCCCCATTCCCTAACCTATACTCTGCCTATATATATATATATATATATATATATATATATATATATATATATATATTCACCTACAAAAATTAAGATACACCACTCTCTATGCATTTAGGCACTGACACACACACACACAGTCCTTTCTTACTCACTGAAATATGATACTCTCATAATTTGGTAGTACACACAGATGCCTACTCAACTAACCTAGGCTACTAACCCACTGACTACTCTCTGATACGGGCACTATTCACTCACACTGCACTGCCAAATGCAATGATACATTAGGACACCCTCATCTCACTATACATACAACATTCCACTCCCTCCTCTCTTTACTTGCTCACTTAATGCCATATGAGCTCAAAGACTAAAACTCCAATGTTCAGTTTAAAGAACAACTAAAATTTGGTACCAGTCTTATTAAAGCCTAAACTAAGTCTCATATATGGACTGCTACCCCATCCACCTAAGGACTGAACTCAAAGTATGGATGAAACCCCACTAATATCCTATACTCATATGGACTGAAACAAATTGGTAGTAGATATATGAAGAGGGAATGAATCATTAAAATGGACAGTGGACAACACCAAAATGAAGAGGGGACTGGACAATAAGGTTAAATGTGAAGTGGACTGAACTGCCATGGTGGTAGGGACTGAACTAAGAGTATAGGATGGTACTCAACTGAACAGTAGATAATTTAAGGAATTGCCAAAGTTTGGCAGGGGCTGAACACTTATCTATTCCTATGTTTGAACATACAAGACACTCTCTCAGAAATTGCCTATGGCCAAAGCTACTGCTTGCTGACCACTCCTTCTAAATCACTGATACATACTTCCCTCACTCATATCCACTGACTGATACTTAACTTATAACTGCACATACAAACCAAACCTCACAGTTCATTTGATAGTGAACACAAGACCCAACTCAAACCCACATACTTATATATATATATATATATATATATAAAAAAAAAAAAAAAAAAAAATATATATATATATATATATATATATATATATATATATATATATTTATATATATATATATATATATATATATATATATATATATATATATATATATATATATATATATTTATATATATATATATATATATATATATATATATATATATATATATATATATATATATATATATGACTTACATATATATATATAACAATAAGTGTAGCATATATTTACTTACATATAATCTGATCACAACTCATGGGCTAGGGCCCTTGCCCGACCCCTACACACCTAAAGTCTGTTACCAAGCAACAAAACACACACTCCTCTTAACCATTTACTCAACACCACACTAGGTAAAAGGCCAAGTGCCTAACTGCAATGTCCAGTCCAAACTGAATGACATGGCAACCCATGAAATTTAGAACAGTACACAACTAAGCCTATGCAAGCCACTCACAGATATATCCTTACATGTATGTAATATATATATATATATATATATATATATATATATTATATATATATATATATATAACATATATTAGATGAGAAATACCTCGAAATCAAATGAACACCTATCAAATGAATAACCAAGCTATATCCAAGCAATAAAACTGAAAAAAACAGAACAACATGGTCATTGTGTCATTTTAACAAACACCTTGGGGTCACAATTCGCAGCCTCCCTAAAATGGACATTAAATCCTATGTAATCATCACAATATGACTCATTAGGACTTCAATCTACTTTCTATTAGCCATGGGAGGGGTCTCCTATATGAATGCATGAAATTTAACCATGGAAAAGCAAGTTTAGAAGGTTGTACTTATGTAGAATGAAGCCTACACAATGCTCCACGAATTTGGAGAAGATAGATGAAGAAGGGGATCTCAAATCCTTGCTAGAGCCTCCACCAAGCCTTCTTGAGCTCCCCCCCAAGCCTTAGCACAACAAAAGGAGGAAAGAGAAGACAATTTGGAAGAGTTTGGGATAAAGGAATGAGTGAAAACCCTAAGGGAATGGTGGCTGCCATTTGGAGGTTTATGGGGTTTAAATAGGCACTAGTCAAGCCCTAAACTCTTTATTACATTTAGTATTATGAAGGTTATTAAGGGGGCTAAGTGGTTTGACTCTAATTAAGACTTGTACTCAACCTAGCCATGGAGTCTAATTAATAAAACTTATTAGTCAAGTCAAATTTAATGGGGTCCACTATGTCTAATGAATGAGCTGGTCTACTAATAAATACAACCATCATATTAAAAGAAAAAATATACACTAATTGTGAAATAAAAAAATACCCTTGCTCTAGAAAAGTGGTAGTGGCACGAAGTTCATAAAACTATTCTATCAGGTTATGGTTACCTAAAATAGGTTCTAACTCAAGTGGTTGGACTAGTTCCAAGTCAGGTTGATTTAATAGGTTAAGAAAGTCTAAAAATGTACCCTCTATGACTTTTGAGTATAAGTAGCACTTGGGGACTCAATTGGTGGTACATTAGTGTCATGTGTGTAGTAGGCTTCGAGTAAATCAAAATCGTAAAATAGGTAGAAAGGTTTAGGCCGAGGTCGAGCCTCCAATTTAGGTTGAAATGATCAACTATTGCGCAAAAATGGCAAAGGTTGAGGTCTTAGGCCCGAATGTTATGCCTTAAAATAGTGCACGAGGAGTCGTATTTGAGTGGGATATGATAGACATAAATGAAAGTTGACTCATTTAGGTCATGTATATGAAATTTGTTTGAAGATAACAGTTAGTCTTGCGCTCCAAATATCAAAGTCATGGTAGGGGACCAAACGGTCTAATTAGAAAGTGGGTGTTATGAAGTACTGACTTATTAACTTAATTGGAACGAAGATTATCTCAATCACTCGCAAATATAAAAAAATCCTGTAATTTGTGAGGTCCTACAATCTAGCTACCATGGAACCTTGGTTTTTGAAACTAAATGGTTATTCTTGGAAGAAATCAAATATGACTATACGTAGGGAGCATTAAGTCATAGTGACTAGATCAAGAAAATTAGAGTAGAAAAGGACTGTTACCTATATTGCTATGGATGTTACACTTATGGAGGTACAAAGGAGTAAAGATTTATCCTTAGTATATGGCTCGACTTAGGACGAATATAGTTTATACTCATTTACCTAAATGAGTTGACTGGTTATGACAAAATCTTGAGGCTGAAATTTGCAAAACGTATTCGTAATTGAAGGGGTAGTGGCATGATCAAGGACAAACCCTACCTCCAGTTCTAGAACATCCTAAGCTTCGGATGATCAGTCAGACGGAGGATATCGAGCTTCTACTTTTACTAGAATGTTGGCTTTGCTATCAAGGTTTTCTAGGATAGCATTTGTTTCTCGAGGCTATGGCTAACTAATATTTTAAGGTCATGACCTAACATATAAAACCCTAGAACTTCTTATCTCCAATCCCTTTGCTCACTTCTTCGACATGGTCTTCTCAGATGTTACCTTCAATAACATGGTATTACACACTAAGAATGTAGTCCGCTAGGTCCTAACCCTCTTTGATCTCTATTATTTATTTTGCCTATCTGTAGTGCTACATCCACGTTCCCTACTTTTTTGTAACCACTATATGTAACTTAGTCCAATACTACTGCCCTATCTACAGGGTTTTTTATGATTCCTACTAATCCATGTCAATGTGTATGGTTCACTGTCTTCTTAAGGTAATGTTTCTAATTCTACCATCAGGTCTCTAGGTAGGTCTAATTTTAAAGGATATAAATACTAAATTTATTTCTTAAACTCTATGCCATAGTTCCATAGATCGTACATCAACCTTCCTTAAATAATAGATTAACTATCTGCTCTTTACAGCCTATAAAATGCCATCTAGCAATCACGAATACGCCTACCTATCTTATACCTATCTATTGAGTAAAAGTGGAAGTTAATGCAAGGCGATGCTCGTTGAATCATTCTATTTATTAGGCGATGCTCGCTGAATCATTCTATTTATAATGAGGCCCTTGGGCCCCTTCCAACTTAGTCTTCCCTGTGGGATGATCACTTCTAGTTAGAAAACTGTAACTAATCTCTAAAATCCTGCTATATGTTCCCTCAAATTCCTATAAAACATCTCTATCTAACATAGATAAGGGTATAAGGGTTGTAATCCATTGATCTTAAAGTCTCTTGCTAGAGTTAAGTAACCTATGAGAATCCTATATTACCAATCCGAGCTAGTCGATCATACTAATAGAGGTACATATCCAATCCTCACTACAAGAAAAATGACATTTGTTGACGGTTTTTTGTTGACGGTCAGTAATCCCCGTCAACTATTTTGTTTTACTTGACGGGTAAAGCCTTGTGTCAACTAAACCCCTATTTTGTGTTAACTATACAATATTGTACCACTTTAGTTGACGGGTTTGGTGAAACTGTCACGTAATCCACCATATTTAGTTGACGGCTAGTTTAAAGCCGTCAAATAAAGTGGGGGGATTCCTGCGACTATTTCAGATGCCATTATCATATTTTTTTCAATATTTTTGGCTTAGTGACGGTTTTCATGTTTAATCTCCGCTACTCAAAGGTTCGCTCTCTTTCTAAAATATTAGAAGTCCCTCTCCTAAAACGCTCAAAAACCCCCTCTTCTCCCCTATTCCTATCAGAAAAATCCTATTTTCTCTCAGAAATCCCTTCCCTTCTACTCCCTAAAACTCTTACCATGGCATCCACGGTCTCCTCAACGGCCTATGTCCCCTCTCTAAAATCATATTCTCAGCGGCAACTTCACCATGTGACAACTTCGGTCTTCACCATACAGTAGATTGCAATCTATTCCATATTTTCTCGCTACAATTCGATTTTATGGTAGTGCCAGTCAAAGTTAGGGTTATTTGTGGATTATTTTGAGAGTAGACTTTTTTGACTGTATAATTTTTTTGGATTTTATCGAGAGTGGGGTATTATGTATCTGGCTACTATGTCGTATCCTAGTTGTGAATCAATAGGGTTCTATAAGTCAAATTTGTTGTGATGTGAGTTTTGTTTCTAGCTACTGTGTTATTTCCTAATCACAGGACTGTGTTGTGTCCTAGGATTTACGAATCAATAGGGTTTTTGGGTCAATTTTGCCATATGATGTGAGTTTTCGTTTATTCACAGAAATGTGTCTTGTCCTAGAGATTCGATTTTTTCACAAAATTGTGTCGTATCCTTGGATTTTTGAATCAGTAGGATATTTGGTGGGTCAACTGTATCGTGTCGTAGGATTTTTGTTTGTTAACACAGAACTGAAACTGATCTGTTGCAGTACACTGATTTGCTGCCTAATTCTTATTGCAGGGAAGAAAGGAACACCCAGCTTGAGGTCGGGATTATGATCATCTACAGCTGCTGCTCAGGTAGATTTATAACCTGGTTATATAATCTGCTTTGATTGTTGGGATTACAACCATGTCTAAGTCATGGACGTCAAAGGATAGAATGTGTCGTGAATATGAAGAAGGAGTAGAAGAGTTTCTTAAGTTTGTAAAGCTCCATTTAGATAACCCTATTTCTATTCGATGTCCATGCAAAACATATAGAAATTTGATATTCCAAAAGCTAGGGGATGTAAGAAAATACTTTTTTAGTAGGGGTATCGATCAAAGTTATATAGTATGGGTTTGGCATGGTGAGTGTAACACCCAGTTTTCTAAATGAGGATAATTTTAAAATTTTATGATTTTAATTATTTAATTATGATATTTAAATAATAATGTAATATTTTAGTGATTTTTAATCATTTTAAAACTATTTAAAAATCTTGACTTATGATTTTGATGTCTAGCTAGTGAAACCGTAGAGACTGTCTGCCCTAGAGCCTAACCATATGATTGGGATTTTATTTATTATTTTTAGCCTAGGATAATTTGGTCATTTTGACTTATTGGAATTTATTGATTAATTATTGGATTGGTGGTGGTTGAATTTGACTTTTACTATTTGTGACTTAAGAGACTAACCTAGATGTTGACCCTAGCTATGGTGACTTGATTAGCATGGTGAGACCCTAGTCTAACTTAAGTCAACCCAAGATAGGTCACTTAGGATCAAGTTTGAAATAGGAGGAATGGTGATTTGGTCCATAGGCTTGAGACTTAGAAATTGGTTCCTTAACTTATGAAACTTAGCCCATGGCCCATGATTTGAAACCCTAACCCTAATTTTATCCTTTATGACCAGCCAATAGGTCATTCCCAACCCTATAAATCTCTGTTTCTATTGTTCTTGCCTCTTTTATATCATTCTCCATTTGACAAAAACTAAGGTTTGTTCCCTTCTTCAAAATTCCTATTTTATTCATTTATCCTCCTTTTTCATCCTAGTCTTTTGCATTGGGTTCTAAGTGATGTTTATGGACTGTTGGTGGAGAGCTATTTCAGTTGGGGATCAATTTGGAGCATTGGGCTATCAAGAAGAATACCCCTATTTGAAGCTTTTTCTTGATATTTGCACCTATAGGTAAAACTCCTCAAATTGATCTAATATTCTATTTTCTTTGTATTTAGGGCTACATCTAGGTGTCCCCTAGATGTCCCTGAAGTTTGGGCCAATTTCGTGTCCGTATTGGACACGTATCATAGTGTATAGGAGGGTGTTTGATGAAATGCCACAGAGGGCATTTCTTCCCTTTTTCTAAAATATTTTTGAATGGAAATGTTCATAATGATGTGTCTTATGATTTTCCTAACCGACTTCTGCATCTCTGTGTCGTGTCGTGTCTACACGAGGACACGAACACGCCCCGCGCACGGGCTAGGGTTTCTCCTGCTGCCCGTGTCCTAGTTCTCCTCTTACATGACACATCTGGACATCCAAAATTGGTGTGTACGTTCCCTAGGAGACAGACATGAAGAACCTAAAGTTTTGTTGGTTATTATTTAGTGGATGGGAAGTTATTCGACCCGCTCTGGTTTTTACACTGACTGTGTGCGCGGGAACAGATGCGTCGGATACGCGTTTAGTGTCGCATCCAGACACAGCTTAGACTCGATTCAGGGGGTCTAATGTCTAGCCCTAGACCTCCTTTACGTGTGTACCCAAGCTCGAGCCCCATCAAGCTCTGTGTCGTGTCCTATTGGACACGACATGGCAGCACAATGCTGTATTTCACATTTTATTGTCACTGTGTGTTCGATTTGTTTGGACATTTCGTGTCCAGTTTCCTGAACATGAATGGACTCCCCATGACACGTATTATGTGAACACATGCCTGCATACTTTAATTTGTTATTTAGTTGAGTTCTTTTTTGAAATGGAACTGGTTTTCTTCCTACAGTCTGAAATAGTTCTGACATATTGAATTCTTTGGGTTTGGACAAGTGTCCTAATCTCTGGACACGAGTGAATACTTGGACATGCCTATCATGCCCCACATGTCTGAATACACCTGTACACCTAATTTCACCTATTGATTTTGAGTTTATATGGTTTGAGGATTTCGAATGGGGAGTAAAAAGAGTATCAGCCTTTTGTTTTCAGTTTTGGATTTTTATTGGAATCTTTGGGAACTTGATCTTGTATATGTATATGTATATGTACTAAGACATTAGTTAGTTTGGATTTTGTATATATATATATATATATATATATATATATATATATATATTTATATACTAGCATATGTGCACATGCCCTTGCACGTATTTTAACATTTCTTAATTAGTTTAGGAAGACCAAAGGGTAGTATTCCTAACTATTAAGTTGTCCTTATTAAAATTAATAAAATATTTTTAATTAGTATAAGTATGTAAGGGTATTTTCGGAATTCAAAAGTTTCACCATCTAAGTTTTTATATTATATAATAGAATATATATATATATATATATATATATATATATATATATATATATATATATATTTTATATATATATATATATATATTCTATATATATACATATATATATATATATATATATATATATATATATATATATATATATATATATATGTATGTATCAATGTGTATTGATTTGCGAACACTAAAAACCTATGATCTGAACCTGAAAAACCTGAGAAACATTTCCAAAACCTGAGAATAAATAGTGCATTCCATGTTCCAATTCATGTTACAATAAATGTGTGTTAGAGTTCGATTCATATTACAACAGTGCATTCCATGTTAACAGAGTGTTAGATTTTGAAATTGTTTTAGGAAATTTGGGTTTCGAATTATTCAAGACTAATACATAACTGTTTTTCCTTAGTTTGAGTTTTGTGAAGACTGATTTTGATTCATATTCAATTCCTGAAATCTGAGAATGGTTGACACACACAAAATCTGAAATCTGAGTGAACCTATGAATCACTGAGTTCTTTTCCTAACACACACATAATGTAACATAGGACACACTCTTACTGTTTCACATATTGGTTCATATCTTTCAATGATTTCACTGTTAGCTAATCTAGCCTACATTCATGTATCACACACAAGCTATCAATTGCCACACACACATATACTTTAACCCTTGCCATGACACTATACACATACACACAATATTTGCATTACACTGGAAACTAACTGTCCTTGCCATGTAAAGCTGAGAAATAGTTCATTTTACACAAATTGCACTAATTCATTCCCTGTTACACACATACACATACATTCCTTAATAGTTCCTGTCACATGTACACTCACATTCACTATTGAACACACATTTGACACTTTTCAGTTTTCCTGAGAACTGAAACTCTAAGTATCACACTAATTTCAGTTCCACACACACACACGCATCACATTGACCCTCTACACTATTACACTATCATATAGCTCCACACATACAGATTGCAAAATAACTGAGAATGGCATTGACCCTTACCTTCATTGTAATACACTAACACATGTTCCGCTCTCATATTTTTCCTCTTTACATACCTATATACATATATATAATATTAGCTCATATTATGCATGTTGATTCTATATTGGTTGTATAATGGTTATGGATATAGATATGTATGTATACATGTAATAATATAAATGAATGAATGCAAATGAATATGAAATATAAGCATGAATGAGAATATGTATGTAAGTATGCATGTTGTATGACTTGTATGTATGCAAGTATGCATACAAGGAATGAATGATTTATGCCTAATATAGATGTATACTTTGTTAGCCATGCATGTTAAGTACAATTAGATGTTGTAATATAGATAGTTTAACCTACATGCCATGTATAGAATAGTTAGTATTTTGATACCCTTTCATGTACACAACCACGTACACACACACCAACCACAAAGGCCCTTACGTGCTAGTTCTTCTCTCTCTATTTACATATTGTATGTGTAATATTGTATATATATAAGCCTATACACATATATATATATATATATATATATATATATGAATTCATGATTAATAGCTAAATGTGATGTGCCTTTGATGTGTGGTTTGTGTTGGCTTGTATAGCAATGGGATTGATGTGTGCTTGCTAGGATAGTCGTGGTTAGGCCTAGTAAGACTTGATGGGTTAAGTTTGACCTAGATGACCTAGCCTTGACTAGTATAGTTGACTGGAGTTGACCAAGTGTTGACTCTAGTATAGTTTGACCTAGACAGCATGCAGATGCATTGTACATTTCAATTATCATCCCATGTATACATCTTGACCTGTGTTGCTCTAAATAGGAGTCAGATACCTCATCTCGGACAGAATATTCTCACAGCTATTCAGATACCAGACGAGTACATTATCTGATCATTTTACAACTTGCTTAGGATTATATTCCTGCTCTAGTTTACCTTATTTGATGCTGTCACGATATTATCACGGATTGGTACTATATGGATCCCTACATTGAGATGTTATCCCCCTCGGGAGCATCGGATACATCATGTCGTATGTTTCATGTACATCATATATTCATCGCTCTCATGTTATTAATGTTTCTCATGTGCTTGATGCTCGTTCATGCTCGCTCGTATACTCTCATGTGCTCTCATGTTCGATCATGTTTCTCGTATATTTCATGTATAACCTATACTTCATGTGTATCCTTCATGGGCTTTCATGTGGAATTCATGTGCTCTCAGTTCTGAGCCCTTATGTATACTTCATGTACACCCATCTATGGGCTTTTATGTGAAAATCATGTACGTAACATAACTTGTCTGGATCCTTGTGTATTGATTGGGGGTATGGAGGAGTATAAATAGTCCTGTGAACAATTCCAAAGTAGAATAACCATGTGCGCCTCTTTAGTATATTCATGTGCAAATCCAGCCGTTCACATGTCGACTTTGTACAATAAATCACTAGTCACTGGTAGCTCTCTACTTATAGTAGATATTTCCATTACACTTCTCTCTATTTACATTGTATACATTCTTTCAGTTTTATGTATCGTACTCTCTTGCATGTTTATATTTTCTAACCAGTTATGATCTGCGTGAGATGTATTGTGCTCGCTCCCGTCCTGACTGGACCTGTTGAAAATTTTATAGAGGATGATGACGAACCCTGTACCCCCTTACTATGGAGCTTGCCTAGATGACACTCGCGACCTGGACCCCTGGGGAGGTTCAGGTCGCTGCTGAGGATGATACCCATGCATAGTGTAGATAGTCTAGACTGTTCTTTCTTTTCATGTTAGTTGTTGTCTTTGATTTAGAAATTGTATATTTATGGAGATGTTGAGACTTATGTTATTTTACTTTGTTGTACCTCAGTTGAGGATTTTCTTATCTATTCCATCTTGCTATATTCTACCTCTAGATTATGATTGAGTTGTACCTTCTGTGATTGGCCTCCAGTTGGAGAATATTTCATATTGTGTTAGTTATAGTTCATGACCTAGAATAGTGTTCTACCGCCGACACTGCGGCATAGGCTGGGCGCTGTTACGTACTCGTACCCTCACTATGGGTGAGGATCGTGACACGTTTTTAGTGGTGGCCCATGTAGGTCAAGTTTGTGTAGTGGTATTCGAATTAAAGTACCACTACAGCCTGCAGTAGGATTAGGATCACTTTGAAGTACTCAATCACATTAGGAAAAACTCTTAACTGAATTCCTGCCATCTAAATTCTTGTCGAAGATTGCTTCCTTGAAATAACTATCCTCTCTTGAATTATTTTTTCTATTTCAGTATTGATTCCTTGTTTGATCTGTCTCCAGGATGGTGATTGAGACACGATCGCATCGCTCTGGTCCAGCAGACGCTGGTGAGATGCCTACTACCCCTTACCTGATTGTAGATGCTGGGACCACAGCACCTCCTGTTTCTGCTCATATAGGAGCTTCTACATCTTTTGGGAGTGCACCTCCACCTGTCTGGAGGTTTTTCCATATCATTTCGGATATGTATCACCAGGAGTTACCTTCATGGACAGTAGATACGGCTCAGATGTTTACCCTTTTCCAGCGATTCTTGGAGACTCAGCAACAGATACAGCAGAGCCAGTTTACTGATTTCCGACAGAGCATATAAGATACTTACCAGTTGGTCAGGACGACAGTAGAGCTGGTAACTGCTAAGCCACTGGGAGGTCAGATGCAGTCGTATCAGCCGAGGACTCCAGACATCCAATCCTTTAAAAAAATAGGACCCCGAGACTTCAAGGGTACAGAGGGTATTATATATGCTGAAGATTAGATAGAGCACATTGAGGAGATATTTTGATTGGTACAGATACCAGCTGGATTATAGATCAAGAGAGGAGCCAGTCAAATGCATGACTTGGCCCGTACTTGGTACCAGAGGACTCGAGGGTTGGTACAGTCGGTCAGACTTGGACAACGTTCAAGAAACTATTTAAGAAGAAATTCTTTTTTGATACAGCACTCAGTGCCTTGGAGGCGCAGTTCGAGAGTTTGGTTCAAGGGAACCAGAGCGTTGAGGAATACGTCGGGGAGTTCTGCCGTTTGGGTAGATTCGTTGATGATCTTATTGAGGCCGGGAAGGCGAGGAGGTTTCGCAGGGGTTTGATCAGGGAGATCAGGTCGTATACCAAGAGCGGCCGCAATGCCACTTTCGAGCAGATTCTGGTTGAAGCCATGGTAGCGGAGGACGATCTTGGACTGAAAGAGAAGAGGACGCGAGACACTCAGGGAGCTAGTGGCAGTACGGGCCCGGCCAAGAGGCCCCGCTTATAGATTTAGCAGCAGATGCCCCACATACAGATTCAGCAGCAATATCCACAGCAGATGCCACAACTACAGATTCAGCAGTAGTATCAGCAGTCGAGGGTTTACTTTCAGCAGCGACAGTTTCAGGACCGTGTACCCTTTCAGCAGGTGAAACAGCCACAGAGGCAAGCAACAGGCCCCGAGACAGCAGCTTGTTATCATTTTCTCCTTCTGTAAGAGACCAGGGCACGATTGGGGCGAATGCCAGAAGAGGCTGGGCAGATGTTTACTTTGTGGAGGATCCGATCATCGGGTGAGAGAGCATCCTGAGTCATTTGAACAGACAGTTCAGGAAGCAGGAGCTATGGCTCCGGAGGGCCAACAAAAGGGATTACCCTTACCAACTCAGCAGCAGAGGTACATGCAGCATCAGCAGCAGGCCAGGGGAAGCCAACATGGGCGAGCTTTTGCCAAGATAATCGAGGATGCACAGGCCATTGGAGATCTTGTTGCAGGTTCTGTTCTTTTCGATTCTATTTCCGCAATTGCCTCTTAAAACTGTCTTAAAAATTCGATTTCCTATGTTCCTTGTTGATTGATCAATTTTGTCCTGTTGTTCTTGTGTTATGTTTGATTTTCTTCTGAGATGAATCATATGGGCTAGGTCACCTCAGTTATGGGATCTAGAATCTTCGATAGTCGTGTTAGCTGGCATAGTGAGGATATATAGTCGGATTTATGACGTATTTCTCGGGTGTAGGAATTTAAGGTTTTCGCTGCCAAGTATGCGACAATACTACAATTTTAAATACCATGATTCTAGAGGTATGTGCCTTAGTCAAGGACTCTGTGATTATCGTAGCCGTGCTCACTAGAATGAAGAAGATTCTGAGTATCATAATTTTGGATAGACGCATATGATTATCGGACTGTGTGATTTTGAGACTATGATTGTGGGGTGTTTGACCTAGAAGGAGTACTACCATCTTAAATTTTAAGGACAAAATTTTTCTAAGGTGGGTAGACTTGTAACACCAGTTTTTTAAATAAGGGTAATTTTGAAATTTTATGATTTTAATTATTTAATTGTGATATTTAAATAATAATATAATTTTTAGTGATTTTTAATTATTTTAAAATTATTTAAAAATCATGACTTGTGATTTTGATGTACAGCCAGTGAAACCATAGAGACTGTCGGCCCTAGAGCTTAACCATGTGATTGGGATTTTATTTATCATTTTTAGCCTAGGGTTAATTTTTTTTATTTTGATTTATTGGAATTTATTGATTAATTATTGGATTGGTGGTGGTTGAATTTGACTTTTACTAGTTGTGACTTAAGAGACTAACCTAGATGTTGACCCTAGCTATGGTGACTTGATTAGCATGGTGAGACCCTAGTCTAACTTAAGTCAACCCAAGATAGGTCACTTAGGATCATGTTTGAAATATGAGGAATGGTGATTTGGTCCATAGGCTTGAGACTTAGAAATTGGTTCCTTGACTTATGAAACTTGGCCCATGGCCCATGACTTGAAATCCTAACCCTAATTTTATCTCTTATGACCAGCCAATAGGTCATTCCCAAACCTATAAAATCTCTCTTCCTATTGTTCTTGCCTCTTTTATATCATTCTCCATTTGACAAAAACCAAGGTTTGTTTCCTTCTTCAAAATTTCTATTTTATTAATTTATCCTCCTTTTTTTATCCTAGTCTTTAGCATTGGGTTCTAAATAATGTTTATGGACTGTTGGTGGAGAGCTATTTCAGTTGGGGATCAATTTGGAGCATTGGGCTATCAAGAAGAACACCCCCCATTTGAAGCTTTTTCTTGCTATTTGCATCTATAGGTAAAACTCCTCAAATTGATCTAACATTCTGTTTTCTTTGCATTTAGGGCTAGATCTAGGTGTCCCTTAGCTGTCCCTGAAGTTTGGGCTAATTTTGTATCCATTTGGTGTCCGTATCGGACACGTATCATGGTGTATAGGAGGGTGTTTGATGAAAAGCTTGATGAAAAGCCACAGAGGGCATTTCTTCCCTGTTTCTGAAATATTTTTGAATGGAAATGTTCATAATGTTGTGCCTTATGATTTCCCTAACCTACTTCTGTATCTCTGTGCCGTGTCGTATCTATACGAGGACATGAACACGCCCCGCACGCGGGCTAGGGTTTCCCCTGCTGCCCACGTCCTAGTTCTCCTCGTACACGACACATCTGGACACCAAAATTTGTGTGTACGTTCCCTAGGAGACTGACACGAAGACCCTAAAGTTTTGTTGGTTATTATTTAGTGGATGGAAAGTTATTTGACCCGTACTGGTTTTTACACTGATTGTGCACGCGGTACAGACGCGTCGGATACGCGTTTCGTGTCGCATCCTGACACAGCTTGCACTCGATTCAGGGGGTCTAATGTCTAGCCCTAGACCTCCTCTATGTGTGTACCCAAGCTCGAGCTCTGTGTCGTGTCCTATTGGACACGACATGGCAGTACGATGTTGTATTTCACGTTTTACTGTCACTGTGTGTTTGATTTGTTTGGACACTTCGTGTCCAGTTTCCTGGACACGAATGGACTCCCCATGACACGTATTATGTGAACACATTTCTGCACACTTTAATTTGTTATTTAATTAAGTTCTTATTTGAAATGGAACTGGCTTGTCTTCCTACAGTCTGAAATAGTTCTGATACATTGAATTCTTTGGGTTTGGACACTTGTGTCCTAATTTCTGGACACGAGTGAATACTTGGACATGCCTGTCATGCCCCACATGTCTGAATACACCTGTACACCTAATTTCACCTATTGATTTTGGGTTTATATGGTTTGAGGATTTCGAATGGGGAGTAAAAAGAGTATCAGCCTTTTGTTTTCAGTTTTGGATTTTTATTGGAATCTTTGGGAACTTAATCTTGTATATATATATATATATATGTATACGTACTGAGACATTAGTTATTTTGGACTTTGTGTGTGTGTGTATATATATATATATATATATATATATATATATGTATTTTTTTTTTTAGGAAACCCGAAACTTTATTGAAGTAATAGGCGCAAAATGCCGAAGCCTATACAAGTAAGCGCACTCTCGCGACAAAAAGGGGGAAAAAAAGAAGAAAGCGCGGAACGCGCACAACAAAAGGGACGGGACGGAGCAGCGCCGACAGGGAGGACGCGAGCGAACCCGGGCAGAACACTTCCAGAATATATATATATATATATATATATATATATATATATATATATATATATATATATATATATATATATATATTTTTAACATATATATATATATATATATATATATATATATATATATATATATGTTAAAAATATATATATATATATATATATATATATATATATATATATAAATATATATATATATATGTTATATATATATGTATGTATCAATGTGTATTGATTTGTGAACAATAAAAACCTATGATCTGAACCTGAAAAACCTGAGAAACATTTCCAAAACCTGAGAATAAATAGTGCATTCCATGTTCCAATTCATGTTACAATAAATGTGTGTTAGATTTTGATTCATGTTACAACAGTGCATTCCATGTTAACTGAGTGTTAGATTTCGAAATTATTTTGGGAATTTGGGTTTCGAATTATTCAAGACTAATAAATAACTGTTTTCCCTTTTCTCGTAGTTTGAGTTTTCTGAAGACTGATTTTGATTCATATTCAATTCCTGAAATCTGAGAATGGTTGACACACACAAAATCTGAATTCTGTGTGAACCAGTGAATCACTGAGTTCTTTTCCTAACACACACATAATGTAACATAGGACACACTCTTACTGTTACACACATTGGTTCATATCATTCACTGATTTCACTGTTAGCTAATCTAGCCTACATTCATGTATCACACACAAGCTATCAACTGTCACACACACATACACTTTAACCCTTAGCATGACCCTATACACGTACGCACATTATTTGCATTACACTGGAAACCAACTGTCCTTGCCATGTAAACCTGAGAAACAGTTCATTTCACACACATTGTACTAATTCATTCCTTGTTACACACATACACACACATTCCCTAATAGTTCCTGTCACATGTACACTCACATTCATTACTGAACACACATTTGACACTTTTCAGTTTTCCTGAGAACTGAAACTCCAAGTATCACACTAATTTCAGTTTCCATACACACACACACATCACATTGACTCCCTTTACTATTACACTATCATATAGCTCCACATACACACGTTGCAAAATAACTGAGAATGGCATTGACCCTTACCTTCATTGTAATACACTCACACATGTTCCCCTCTCATATTTTCCCTCTTTACATACCTATATACATATATATAATATTAGCTCATATTATGCATGTTGATTCTATATTGGTTGTATAATGGTTATGCATATAGATATGTATGTATACATGTAATGATATAAATGAATGAATGCAAATGAATATGAAATGTAAGCATGAATGAGAATATGTATGTAAGTACGCATGTTGTATGACTTGTATGTATGCAAGTATGCATACAAGGTATGAATGATTTATGCCTAATATAGATGTATACTTTGTTAGCCATGCATGTTAAGTACAATTAGATGTTGTAATGTAGATAGTTTAACCTACATGCCATGTATAGAATAGTTAGTATTTTGATACCCTTTCATGTCCACAACCATGTACACACACACCAAACACATAGGCCCTTACTTGCTAGTTTCTCTCTCTCTCTATTTATATATTGTATGTGTAATATTGTATATATATATATATATATATATATATATATATATATATATATATTTATATATATATATATATATATATATATATATATATATATATAAAATATATATATATATATATATATATATATATATGTAAGCCTATACATATATATATAAATTCATGATTAATAGCTTATTGCGATGTGCCTTTGATGTATGGTTTGTGTTGGCTTGTATAGCCTTGGGATTGATGTGTGCTTGCTAGGATAGTCGTGGTTAGGCCTAGTAAGACTTGATGTATTAAGTTTGACCTAGATGACCTAGCCTTGACTAGTATAGTTGACCGAAGTTGACCAAGTGTCTAGGTTGACCTAGACAACATGCAGATGCATTGTACATTTCAATTATCATCCCATGTATACATCCTGACTTGTGTTGCTCTAAATAGGAGTCAGATACCTCATCTCGGACAGTATATTCTCACAGCTATTCAGATACCAGGCGAGTACATTCTCTGATCATTTCATAACTTGCATAGGATTATATTCCTGCTCTAGTTTACCTTATTTGATGGTGTCACGATATTATCACGGATTGGTACTATATGTATCCCTACATTGAGATGTTATTCCCCTCTGGAGCATCGGATACATCATGTCGTGTGTTTCATGTACATCATATATTCCTCGCTCTCATGTTATTCATGTTTCTCATGTGCTTCATGCTTGTTCATGCTCGCTCGTGTACTCTCATGTGCTCTCATGTTCGGTCATATTTCTCGTGTATTTCATGTATAACCTATACTTCATGTGTACCCTTCATGGGCTTTCATGTGGAATTCATGTGCACTCAATTCTGAGCCCTCATGTATACTTCATGTACACCCATCTATGTGCTTTCATGTTAAAATCATGTACGTAACACAACTTGTCTGGATCCTTGTGTATTGATTGGGGTATAGGGGAGTATAATAGTCATGTGAACAATTCTAAAGTAGAATAACCATGTGCGTCACTTTAGTATATTCATGTAGAAATCCAGCCGTTCACATGTCGACTTTGTACTCTAAATCACTTGTCACTGGTAGCTCTCTACTTATAGTAGATATTTATATTACAGTTCTCTCTATTTATATCATGCATATTCTTTCAGTTTCATGTATCATACTTTCTTGCATGTTTATATTTTCTAACCTGTTATGATCTGCGTGAGATGAATTGTGCTCGCTCCCGTCCTGACTGGACCTGTTGAAAATTTTACAAAGGATGATGAGGAACCCTGCACCCCTTACTATGGAGCTTGCCTAGAAGATACTCACGACCTGGACCCCTGGGGAGGTTCAGGCAGCTGCTGAGGATGATACCCATACATAGTGTAGATAGACTAGACTGTTCTTTCTTTTCATGTTAGTTGTTGTCTTTGATTTCGGAATTGTATATTTATGGAGATGTTGAGACTTATGTTATTTCACTTTGTTGTACCTCAGTTGAGGATTTTTTTATCTATTCCATTGTACTATATTCTACCTCTAGATTGTGATTGAGTTGTACCTTCTGTGATTGGCCTCTAGTTGGAGAGTATTTCATATTGTGTTAGTTATAGTTCATGACCTGGAACAGTGTTCTATCGCCGACCCTACGGCGTAGGCTGGGCGCTGTTACGTACTCGTACCATCACAGTGGGTGCGGGTCGTGACAGTGAGGAACACCTTAGTAGAGGATCGACAAGTATTGCATCAAGTGATGAACAAACACCTAACTATAATAGGTTTGGCACCTTTCAAGATGGTGGCTCCTTTGAAGATGGTGCAAATGCTGTAGAAATGGTTAATGTGGCATATGAACATGTTTTCGGTGACCAAAAGGCATTTAAATGTCTACTTGAAGATGCCAAAAAGTCTTTTTATCCTGGTTGTTCTAAGTATACAAAGCTATCGGATTTGATAAGATTATATAACATTAAAGGAAGATACGGGTGGTCTGACAGTAGCTTTTCTGAGTTGTTGAAAACACTTCATGATATGTTACCAGCACAAAATTAAATACCTTCATCAATGTACGAGGCTAAGAAGGCAATGACTGCTCTGGGTTTAGAATATGAGAAGATTCATCCATGCCCCAACGATTGCATACTTTATAGAAAAGAGTATAGCGAGTTATCTGAATGTCCCACCTGTGGAACGTCAAGATGGAAGAAGGCAAATGGCGGTTCTCATCAAATTCTGATTAAAAAAATACCTTCCAAAGTTCTATGGTAGTTTTCTCCCATTCCACGGTTTAAAAGGATGTTTCAATCCTCACATATAGCAAGGGATTTAACTTGGCATGCTTCTGAAAGAGTAGTTAACAACAAACTTCATCACCCTACAGATACCTCATCATGGCAGCTAGTTGACCACAAGTGGCCGGATGTTGGGAAAGAACCTAGAAAGCTTCGACTGGCGCTTTCAGCTGATGGCTTAAATCCACATAGGTCCCTTAGTAGTAGGTACAGTTGTTGGCCAGTTATATTGGTGACCTATAATCGACCGCCATGGTTATGCATGAAAAGTAAATTCATGATGTTGTCGTTATTGATATCAGGTCCGCACCAACCGGGCAACGATATTGATGTTTATTTAGCACCATTAATTGAAGACTTGAAACTTTTATGGGAAGAGGGAGTTGAAGCTTATGATTTACAAAAGAAAGAGTTATTTACTTTGAAGGTTGTATTATTTTAGACTATCAACGATTTTCCAGCATATGGAAATCTATCTGGTTGCACTACTAAGGAGTATTATGCTTGCCCCATATGGGGGAATATACTTATGCGCCTAGACTCAAACATAGTGGTAAAAATGTGTATAATGGTACAAGGAGGTTTCTGCCACGCCACTATCCGTATCGTAGTCAAAAGAATGTTTTCAAAGCTAGCAGAAATTTTGTGGTCCTCTAACACATTTGAGCGAAAAAGATATATTAGAAAAGGCTAGCCAAATTTTTAACTCCTGGGGTAAGAAACATGAGACGTGCAAAGCATCAAAGTCTACTGAAAGAAGATGGTTGAAGAAGAAGACAATCTTCTTCACACTTGACTATTGGAAACACGTGCATGTTTGCCGCACACTCGATGGTATGCACATCGAGAAAAATATTTGTGAGAGCATATATGGTATATTGCTTAACATTCCCGGAAAGGCAAAGGATGGAGTCAATGCTCATCTTGATCTTGTGGAGGAGGGGCTAAGGACCGAACTATAACCAAATTTTGGAAAAAATGTACTTATTTGCCGCGAACTTGTTATACATTAACAAAGGATGAGAAGAAGATATTTTGTCAAACATTGTTCGACATAAAGGTTCCTGAAGGTTACACTTCTAATATCAGAAATCTTGTCTCAATGCAAGATTTGAAGCTTTATGGTCACAAATCTAATGATTGTCATGTACTAATGCAACAACTACTACCTATTATAGAAGCGTGAAAAATCTCAGCTGAAGACAGCCCTTCGCCAAAGCGCAGAAAATGCAGAAGACAGAGGCTCAGTGCTAAAAAGACAAAACAGAAGATATGAAGAGAAGTCCCCTCATTGTCATGTCTACCAAAGTCTAGTACAGACACATCAAGACCATACACAAGGGACTAATTCTGTTCCTCTACAAAGGATCTAGTACAGATTCGACAAAAGCCAAGAAGGATCTAAAAGGGATGTAATCTTCATTGAACGCAGCCTTCCTTCTTCTCAATATACACGCTGGAGGATTGACCTCCACCGAAACATGTTCTAATATTCTAGTGGGCGCAGCCTCTCAGAAGTATATCAGTAACTCAGCACTTTGAAGAAGCCAGAGTCTTTGAGCCAGAGGCACAGCCACTTGCCTGTGCTAACCTCAGAAACAATATGGTGGTAGGGCCCTTCTTTTCTTCTTTTATTCCAAAAGCCGGTGTCTTCACTCCAGAGGTGCAGCTATCTGCCTACGCCAATCTAAGACGCGCAAGGGTGTCATACCCTTCCTTTTGCCGCCAATGCCTTTACTGTCAGAGGTGCAGCTACTTACCTGCATCCTTATGAGGCACAAGATGGTTATATGCTCACACTATCTCCATTCCCATGGCACAGTCGTCTGCTCCGGATCAGAAGCTTAAGTCACTTCTCCATAAGAGACTTGGGAACTCCCATCGCAACCAATACAAGTCAACATGTCGCTCCAAAAGCATAGTAACCTCGCCAACCTGAAGCACAAGCCTAATTGTCTTCTATAGCACAGTGACTCTGGTAGCCCGAAACACATCTTCGTAAGTTTCTCTATATGCATAGAAGTCTCATCGTCATTCGAAGCCAAGTCCACTCGTAGCCTGAAAGCATAGAGGTTTCGTCGTCTCCAGAAGCGCGACCTACTCGTCGCCACAAAAGCAGCACAGCAGCACTTAGTCCTCACCAGAGGCACAGGAAGCATGGTCTACCCCAATTGGTTTGTTTAAACTGCCTTTACAGAGAAAATTAGGATTAAATCATGATTGATATCATATCAAATTGATTTCAATCTTAGACGAGGATCAATTAGACTCCAAATATAAGGTGAAATCCCAAGATTTACTTGACTATGTCCAAGCAAGCAAATCGGCATGCGCCACGTGTTACCTCCTTCTGTTATGTTTATAACCACCAGAGATCTCGTTTGAGGGGAATCTTGATGTCCGCCACGTGTCAGCGCCGCAGAAGCCCGCATCGTGCATGGCAGGTTCTTTTATATCTCAGGAACTCTAATGCCGATGGCATATGTGCTTAGTTCTCTATAAATAGAAGGAGTTCTTCTTCTACCAAAGTATCAAAATCTAGAGGGAACATTGACAATCGACAATCTTCAAAGGAGCAGCGATCTTCATCCACGAAGAGTCGACCACCCTCATCCACCTATCAACCAAAGAACTAACCAACCAACCATCTTCAAGGGATCTTTCCCTCCAGACAGCCTCTTGATCGGTGACCCCATAGTCACATCAAAGATGCCAGAGAGCCGTAGCAAGGTTGATTCGTCGTCAGATCGTCAACAGAGTAAAGGAGCCACTGCAGTGCTCGATCTCCACTGTCATACTTTTCCATAAACCTTTTCTCCCTGTATTTAGAATATCCTGTTTAGGACTTCCTTCTTTGTACACAAGTACCTTATATGTTCAATAAAATAAAAAGTTCGTTTAACCTTTTGTTACGTCGAACAAAATGGCAACTCTGCTGGGGACTACCTTCTCCTCCAACAATAAGGCGGTGACGCAATCTGATGACAACTTGCTGGTCGTACGCTTCGACCAGCAGGCTTTTGAAGATCTCCTCTCTGATGAAAAGTTAAAGACTTCGAAGCGGTTCATACAACCGAAGATGACTCGACGTGTCTGGAGGCCTAAGGCGGCTGCATCTAGCAGCACGATGGCGAAAACTGTGTCTCAGAACCCCCTCAACGTCAAGGCCACAAAGAAGATCCCGGCTGCTACAGCCTTATCCCCTCGCCCGATTCCCGTCTCGGAAAAGCATAGCAAAGAAGATGGTGGTTACATGGTTGACCTTATGAAGGAACGATGTCGAAGGAAGCGCACACCGGTTCAACCCCTCACGACGGAAGTATTATCGTCAAGGAGATTTGTATTCAAGAGAATCGCTTTCCCTTTAGGTAAACCTTCTGCCGACTCTGAATACTACTCACCCGTTAGGGGTAGTAGGAAGAGATGCCAGGTGGCTCGTGCTTCGTACAACAAGCGTGCGACACCAGCAGCAGACCAGAGGCCCGTGTTGACTGTAACACGCACAGCCGACGGAAAGCTATACAAGACTGGCTCTCGCGCTCCGATGCCTCAACCAGTCGAATCTCTCTTCCACTAGGGTACTTCTCTACATAAGCCAAGCCAGGGGGTACGTCCCACAGAGATGGAGCCACGCGAGCAGCGTTCCCGCAGGAGCGACATGAGGCTTCCTCGCCAAACCCGCTCTGACCATGCTTACATGTAGCTTCCCTGTATGTACAATGGGGGTGCTATGACAGAAGATCCAACCCTCTCCCAAGAGAAAGAAGAATATGTGGTACAAGGCGTGCCTAAATTAAGGCACTCATGTACCCAGATTACCATCAACTGTCGTTACCAGCAGACGGCTGCACCATCGCCGAGCAGGCACTCCGTCTTCCAGGGACTCTACTGCACGCCGACTCCACGTCAGAGGCCTAATAGGGCTTCGGTAAGACATAGAGAAGACGAGCCCCGTATCGCCACATGCTACGCAGCGCAGGGTTCCAGTGCTTTCAAGGAGCCCTTACAGAATCCTCCCATATCTGTTGCTAAACCGAAAAGGAGGTCAAAAAATAGCAAAACTAAGGTACCCGATGCAGATATATTACAAGGCACTCGTTCCAAATCTGCATTGGGTACCTTGTCAAAAAATGGGGGTAGCCAGCCCCTACCAAAAACAAAAACCCTGTGTTCCAAACCGACGAGGCACAATACGATACGGATGTCTCCATCAGTGCAGCCAGTCACCAGACCAGGGGTAGCAACCATACTGAGCCGAAGAAGATCACAATCTTACGGTACATCCTCAGGGCAGCGAGACTCAGGCGTGTGAGCCAGAAAGTGAAGGATCTACGGCTCCCTCGAGTCACCCTCACACTCGATCTGTCTTCATGGCCGACGATAATGAGGAAGACAACAACGAAGCCGTCAGACATATCGGAGTACTCGAGACGAAGTTGGATATGCGGACGGATACCATGAAGACCCTATCTTCAGTCATAATCGACCTCAAGAGTAGCATGGCCCCCACCGCATCTATACCTGCGCGTGATCTGCCAACCAATGATGAATCCAGCAAGTTGCCTACTGCCAATCAGGCATGACCATCCTCGTCTACTCTATCGACTACAGGCTCCGCAATGCCGACCGAGATACAGTAGGCCATTAAGGAGCTGTATGCTCGTCATGATGCCAAGGAGAAGCAAGCAACTCTCCGAAAGATGGGGATCCGGCAGCCATACCCTAATGAGTGGAATAACGTCGTCTATCCTCCCAAATACAATCCGCAGACACTTACACCTTATGAAGGGATGGGGTCTCCCCAGCAATACTTGAGGTACTTTGCCTCAGTAACGGGGCACCTGCCAAAGGATGACGCCCTCATGTCCAACATATTCATAGGAGCCCTGCAGTGGGTAGCCTATGAGTGGTTCTGCAGTCTTTTGGACGACTGCATCTCGTCATTTGAAGACCTGACGACTCGATTCGTGGACTGATTCTATGAAGGATGCATGGATATGGCCATGTTGACCCCTATGGAAATTGTCTAGAGGAAGAAAGAGCCTGTCTGCACATACATCGAGCTCTTCCGCCAAGCAACCCTCAGATTACCATCCGGCATGTCCGAGCCCATGCTTATGGACTCATGCCGCAAGAACATGTTGTCCACTATAAAATTGTGGTATTGTGCTCCCTGCACGGAGTTGACGCCTTTTATTACAGAGGCGAATGCCGCACAAAGGAAAGCCCAGGACGCGCAGCTCCTGGGGCTATACTTTTCTGCACCCGAAGACAAGGCGAGACACTTTTACAGCAACAACCCAAAAGACGAAAATGGCAAACAAGCCATGACCGTCAACATCTCCAAAGGTTCAGCAGCTACGAACCCCATATTTTTGGAAGCACAAAGGCCGAGGGAGACTTACTCCTTCAATGACGGGGATATAATAGAGCTCTTCGAGATGCTTACGAAGAGTGGCAAACTGTCTATCCCGCCATCCAGGCGTCCTGATGAAGTGGAAAAGGTGGACCATCCCAAGTACTGCCATTATCACCAGTATGTCCATCACTCAACACAAGACTGCTATGTGTTGAAGAGACAAATTCAACGCCTCATTAACGCCAAAGTCATATCACTATATTACGCGGAGAAGACCGTCACGGCCAATATGGTTACTCTCCAGTCTGATAGTAGTCCAGCCATAGATGCGCGGCGTGACATCATTCATGTCCCCGATGTGGCAGTAGAAGTGGTCAATCTCCTAACAGCATCGGGTTACGAGCAAGAAGACACCCTGTACTCCGATGACAGAGCCGTTCGGGGCTTCGGAGAAACGCTATCCGCCAACATGGTCTCTCTAAACCCCCCAGTCGAGGACGAAGACCAAGTGTTCAAATACTTCGAAGACGAACCCTGGGCGTAGCGCTTAGGATCCCAATGAGAGTGGCATTTTGAGCAGCACGAACCCCTACGGAAGATGAAGTCGTCCAGGTCGAATTAGGAGATGAGGCCTCACCTAAGCCCATCTTCATTAGCAAAAGTCTAACAAAAGATGACAGGCAGTCCTTGATACAACTCATTCGCAAGTATATGGACGTCTTTGCCTGGAGCTACGAAGATATGTCAGGGCTAAACCCACAAGTGGCCATATACCGCCTCAATATCCTGCCCCATGTCAAACCGGTCATGCAGCAACAGCGTCGGTTCTACCCCAACGTTATGGATGCTATTGAGGAGGAGGTCGACAAACTCATCAAGAGCGGCTTCATCCGTAAAGAGCAACACCTAGATTGGGTCACAAATGTCATCCCTGTCTCTAAGAAGAACGAGAAGATACGAATTTGCATAGACTTCAGAGACCTCAATTCGTCATGTCCTAAGGATGCGTTCCCTCTTTCGATCACTGACGTGATAATCGACAACACCTGTGGCTATGAGCGTATGTCCTTTATGGAGGGATTCTCTGGCTATAACCAGATCAAGATGCTCCCCGAAGACGAAAAGCTTACGACGTGCCGGACTCCGAAAGGGGTGTATTGCTACACAATAATGCCTTTTGGATTAAAGAACGCGGGAGCTACCTATCAAAGGTCTATGAGTACCATATTACGCAAGCATCTCCGAAAGACGGTAGAGTGTTATGTTGATGACATCGCCGTCAAAAGCAAGTACAAATCCAACCACTTGGATGATCTATGGATGGTATTCGATATAATACGGATACATCAGTTAAAAATGAATCCAACCAGGTCCTTCCTGGGCGTTTCCAGCGGCAAGTTCTTAGGCTTCATCATCACAGCAAAAGAGATTCATATCGACCTAGAGAAGACCAAAGCAATTCTTGAGATGGCACCTCCAAAGAACCTCCGAGAGCTTCGAGCTTTGTAAGGGCGACTGGCGCATATAAGGAGGTTCATAGCAAATCTCTCTAGTAAATACCAGCCCTTCACCAGATTAATGAAGAAAGGGGTCACTTTTGAATGGACCGAAGAGTGCCAGTACGCGTTCGACGACATCAAGAAGTACCTCACCAGCCCTACCATGCTGGTAGCCCCAGTCGTGGGAAAGCCTTTCCTACTATACGTCAGAGCCATAGATCATTCTCTTGGTGCTTTATTAGCCCAAAAGAGTAAAGAAGGCCACGGATAAGCAATATATTATCTCAACAGGACCATGATTGGAGCCGAGCATCGGTATAATCTTGTTGAGAAGGAATGTCTCGCCCTTCTCTTCGCCATCCAGAAGATACGACATTATGTGGCCCAGACGATCCATGTTGTATCCAGGATCAACCCTCTCAGAGTCCTTATGACCAAGCCAGGGGCACTGAATTCACAACTAGCCACATGGACAATCCTCTTGCCTACTTACGACATGTTGTTCATCCCACAGAAGGCAGTCAAAGGCCAAGCGTTGGCAGATTTCCTGGCAGCTCATTTGGTGCCAGAAAATTCAAAACTCTACGAAAAAATCCTCAATGAAGTACTAGAGTCCAACGTAGTTTCGGACAACTCAGTATGGCACATGTTTTTTGACGGAGCCTCAAGGGCAGGGCCAAAGGGTAAAATCATAGCAGTGGTCGATATCGTCCCTGTTACTTTAAACGTCCTAGTTATCAATCGTGTATATTCTCTCACGGAGTCATGCACCAACAATGCTGCAGAGTATAACGCCCTCATCATCGGACTCCAGCTTGCCAAACAGCTGGGGGTTGACTACATCGATGCCTATAGAGACTTGAAATTGATCATTAGTCAGGTTCGGGGTAAGTACGAGGTTCAACATGAGGACTTGATCCTCTACCATCAGGCGGCAATCGACATTATCTCCACCTTCACAAGATTCTCTATAGAAAATATGCCACGGTTGCAGAACCTGGAGGCCGACGCACTAGCCGGTCTTGCCGCCTCTTTTGCCGCCTCCGTTGGATTTTATCATACCGTTTCAGTAACGGGCCGGGAGTTAGTCTGTCCAAAGAATACCCTGTACGCATGTCAAAACTACTCGTTCAAGTAGGACGGATGAAGGCACTAGGGATTGGCGGTTCCCATTTATAGGCTATGCAGTCTATGGGATTTTGCATGAAGACCCAAGAGAAGCAGCTTCTGTCAGGAGGCACTCACTCCGTTTCTTCTACGATTCGGCCACCAAAATGTTATATCGTCGCTCATACGACGGACTTCTCTTATGCTGTTTGTCTCATTCAGAGGTACAAAAAGCACTCAAAGAAGCGCATAATAGAACCTGCGGAGTCTACTAGCCGGGCCCCAAGCTATAAGACCAGCTGCACCGTATGGGCTATTACTGGCCTACTATGATGGCAGATGTTGTTGAATATGTAAAGAAATATTGGGTGTGCCAATTCTATACAGATTTCATCTATCAACCTTCGGAATACTTACACCCCACAGTTGCCTCGTGGCTATTCGAAGCCTAGGGAATATATATCATGGGGCCAGTCAGTCTACCATCCTCCAAAGGTCACCGATTCATCCTCGCCATTACGGATTATTTCTCTAAATGGGCGGAAGCAGTACCATTGGTAGAGGTGAAGACTTCCAACGTGATCAGTTTCATCAAACATTATGTCATTTATTGCTTTGGAGTTCCCATATAGATCATTCATGATAAAGGTCCTTAGTTTGTAAGCCATGCATTCCACCGGTTCTGTGACAAAAGCCGAATTTAGAATATGACATCAACAGCTTACAACCCGACAGCTAATGGATTGACTGAGGCATTCAACAAAACCATTGCCAAACTCCTAAAAAAGGTTGTCACCTTGTCACGACCAGCACCCGCTTTTTTGATACGAGACGTGTTCAAGCCAGCCTACGCCGCAGAGTCGGCGGTAGAACGCTGTCAAGCCCGCAAGAAATAAATGCTCAGAATATCACATTTGCTGCTCATTCACATTTCTAAATTTATTACAATAGATACAACATTTATATTTAAAGGAAATACAGGATTTTATAATTAATGAAATGGTACAACATTTTCCATTTCTAGGTTGGCCTCAGCATACCCATATCTTTCCAGTACTAAGAGTGATCGCGGCTAAACCTGAAAAATGTTGGTTTCCATTCAGGAATCGAACAAGTACATAAACCGACGATAATACGAAAACACAATAGAATTAACAAGACATGAAAATAACATATGGAATATGAAAGCTAGTAAGAAAACTGATGACATAGCACGATAGAGAAGTAAACAAGGAAAAACTAATAAAAGACATCTATCTAGGTGGTGTGAAATATCTGTTTCAACATGTGAACGGCTAGGGGGTAAATACGGCTCACTACACGTGTCGTGTGCAGCTGCTATCGTGCAAGACTAGACATATTGGGATATTTCTGGGTAGTCCACATGTATACTAAAATATTTTCCCTTCCGACTACTCCGTGTGACGAGTGTGTCAATAAGTAGCAAGATATATGTATAGACATGAAATGAAAAGACTACTATGAATCGAAAAGCAATCAGAAAGTGCACTTGCCTGAGGTCCTTAGCTGGAGAAATCAATACTATACCACACAATGAGCCACAATCAATCAACACATGCAGAAGTCTCCAGATGCTGAAATAAACAGTACCAATGTTCTCGGAATAGTCAAATTAGCTAGGATTGCCTGTCCTTAAGTCCAATTCTGGACACAGGGACAAAACGGTAATTTTGAACAAAAACGATGTCCGCCGTTGGACCCGCTTTGTACTGAAAAGCGTGCCAGAGTCAATGGTCTCTAAAGTTGTCAAACTTTATGTCTATGAATCCGGTTTTCCGATACGAACCCAACGTATGTCCAAAGTTGGATTCCGGTGGGCCGTGCACAAAATTGCCCGTTGAGTGGACCGCGGAGCCCGCAAAACGGTGATTTTATCAACAATCTCAGAACCGAACCAAACTTGGCATGCAGGACCAGAAAAACGATACGGTCCTATTTTCGCAAGTTTTATCTCGATCTGACGAGCGAGCACAAAGTAATTAGAGAATTTACAAAGTGCACGATACGGTGAATTTTGACGGATACGGATCAAATTCGTCGCTCACACGCGACCAATTTGAATTCTGCCAAAGCCCACACGACCACGAAGCCGATACGCAGCTTTCGATGCTTTCGGTTCGCGACCACGTCGCCCGAAATGGCGGGACGCACGTCGTATCGAGAGATTTTCAATATTTTAAAACAGGTTTTTGGCAAACTTCGAGATTTGATTTCTCGACGTAGAGTCAACGAAATTCGATTCTACAAGAAAGGATTCGAAGCCCTATAGGTTGTCTAAGAATTCCTTTAATTAGTTTCCTTGATTGCTCAATGGTCGACCAGTATTGGCCTTCCAAGATGGGGTCTGGGCTGTCACTAATGCTCTATTTTCGTAAGTTTTCTTGGAAATTTTGGCTCGATCTCTCGAGCGAACCCTGGGGTTTTACCCGAAACTATTTGGGGGGTTTGAAGGGGTTCATATAGGCTCTCTAACGCAGTTTATAGAATCAAAATAATCAACCATGAAGGGAGAAACTTATCTCAAAAATCCCCTTGTTGCTGTCATTTTCGCTGCCCTTGGTGGATGCTGCTGTCGCGCTTCCGGCCAAATCCCACCGTGTATGGCGGCAGCTATGGCGGCGAATGGTACATGGGTCGCCCCTCGACTGGAGGTGGGGAGGCGGAGCGTTGTTTAGGGTTTCGAGTTTAGGGTTCGTCGAGAGCTCCGCTGCTTATAGCAGTCGGGTTTTGCTCTCGAGAAAAATACAGTGGGGGGAGGAAATATAGAAGTTGCTGTGGTTGGGGTTGGCCCACTGGAAATGGTTGGCCGGGCCTGGCTTGTCTGCTTAGGCCGGCTTGGCTGGGTTTGGGGTTTGGTTATCCATTAATTGATATTTATCTATTTATATATTCATATATACACATACATACATGTTCTATTATATATATACATATACATACACAGGTAGATATATATATATATATATATATATATATATATATATATATATATATATATATATATATATACATACAAATACACACGTACATAATATAGTCTATATATTTATATATACGTGCACATACATATTTATAATATTATATATATATATATACACATATACGTATATATATTATTTATTATACACAAATATGTATATATATATATATATATATATATATATATATATATATATATATATATATATATATATATATATAATTTTTTTATCTATATCTACACATATATATCTCTATATATATACACGCACAAATGCATATACATATTTTTATGTACACCTACATACCCACATATATAATATACGTATGTATTACAAAAAAATCTATATTTATTTATCTATATCTATACATATATCTCTATATATATACACGCACAAATGCATATACATTTTATGTACACCTACATAACCACATATATAATAACGTATGTATACAACACATATACATTTATACATAATATATACATTATATATGAATACACAAATACACTTAATATATACATTATATATGAATATATATATACATTTATATATGAATACACAAATACACTTATATATATACATTTATATATATATATATATATATATAATATAATATATATATATATATAATATAAAATATATATATATATATATATATATATATATATATATATATTATATCTATATATATATATATACATCTATATATATATATATATATATATCTATTCATAATTATCATCTATATATATAATATATATATAAAAAAAAAAATATTAT